>JAECUM010002834.1:0-77735 GCA_016617855.1 Megalonaias nervosa
TTTTATACTGTCTTAAAATCGATATTTTATACTATTTTCCTTACGATACTTCGGATAATATTGTTATTCTTACAAGAAGTAGACATGGTGGAGACGAAAATATCTAACTATATTTGTACATTCTATTCCACGGAATACTTGAAGCTTCAAAAAGAAATTACGTATTATTCAAATTCCTAAACTTTCATCAGCTATTAACAAGATTCTTTTCCGCAGAATTCAAGGTATTATGACTGTTTCCAGTTAGTGCCATTTGCATTTCAAATGATTTTTTTTACTTGCAGAGGAATCAAGAAGAATGATATTTGAAGAAATCTCAAATTGTAGAAGACACCTATGAGATGTACCGCGAACTTGGGGCACGGCACTGGTTAAACATTTCCTTTTCTTTAAATCTTTCTTTTACATGAAGGTTTATTTTATTTGTGATATTTTGTCAGATGCAGATGTAATAGACGTAAAAGGAAATCCTCAATATTTTCCTCAGAGACAAACAAGATTATTTGCAGTGGATGACAGCTAAATGCTCCGTGAAAACTTAATTGTTTTCTCGATTCCTGAAAAATAAGTAAAAGTCGAAAATGATTCTAGCAATATCCCCACAATGAGTGATCCCATTGTTAGTTAGCTGAACAGAACCTATCGTTCAGTTGAAATTTTAGATATGTTAATATCACATTATGACTGCTTTTATGTGTGTATGTGCGCGTGTGTGTATGTGTGCGTATATGTGATCAGGTATCTCTTTTGCTCAGATGTGTCGTAAAATGTTGAGGCAATAGTTAACTACTTAATCAATGTAAAATATGCCAACTGGATTTTCAGTCTTTTTGAATAATGGACGCTAACACTTGCAATTATATAGTTGTGCATTTATTTATTTTCTTTTACCCTTGTTGAAATTAACGGGTTGTGAGCAAAATATTCTTAATTCCCAATATCAACCTGGATCGGCTCCATTTCATGTCTCTGGGCAATACATTTTGGTCCAATTACTTCGAGTCTAAAAAACATACTTGTGTCACTATGCCGTAATACACCAAACCAAACATTTGCAGAGTATTGTGTATGTTGTCAAACACCAAAACCTAACCATTGCAGAATATAGTGTATGTCGCAAAACACCAAACCAAACCTTTGCATAGTATGTAGTATGTCGCAAAACACCAAACCAAACCTTTGCAGAGTATTGTGTATAGAACTTGGTGCTGTATTTGCATAGTGAAATTTTGGTGGGGTTTTTTTCTTCAAGTAGCTACATGAGCAGGGATTAAATCTGACATAAGAATGGCTAAATGTAAACTAAGTCAATCAGACAGTTATCTGGTAAATGTGACCGACTTGGACATGTTTAAACAATATCGTCAAAACTGAATGCAGCAACATATTAATTGTTATACGGTATATTCAACCGAGACACACAAAAACCCCTAAGCAAACACAAAAGCAAACACATGGAAATTATTTCACCTATAGGTGAAGTGAGAATCCAAGGAAGTTTGATCGACAAGGAACGTCCGGACATATTAAGTATCATTCTCTTTTGGAAAAACCAAACTGATGCAAAATGCATTCCAATAAGTAAATGTACGTAAGACTTTCACTGTTTTGTAAGGCAGTTTTTAAATACATCATTCCCTCGTTACAACACTGTCTATAGGAGCCATAGATGATGCCGTCTGATAACGAGACCGCCTTATAACGATAATACATTTGATTTTACTATCGCTTAATGCAAAGAATGGAATCAGTAACCATATCCGCCTTATCACAGAAACAGTATTATAATGGAGATTCTTATAGCAAGGACCAGTGCCCATTGAGAGTTCGCTATGCCAGACCGTTTGATACAAAAGTCATAATCAGACTCCAATGGGATTATGGGGAAAAAAATGAAAATGGCATCTCACAACACATTAGAAATAACTCAACAACTTTTTATTTAAAAAATCTCACATATGGAAGAAAGAGGAATTTGGTCGTAAGTGTGCAGTGGTTAACTACCCATTTGACAAACCTGTATATACAATGCCTAGGAAATTTGGACCATATTATGGAAATTATATTCTGATTAGGCCCTGTAAACACATGTGGGCCCAGCCCATCAGCTCTGTACATCGTTAATGACCACAATTTTGCACGATTCAAATTAATAGATTTACAACAATAGTTGGAATGAGTTCGGCTATATTGCATTTATGCCTGTATGCATTTTTTTCTACTTTAACTGTACAGATTAGCCATTGACCCAAGTCTCGAAACTTTCCGACCCTCTGGGGAAATTACGCCAGACGGTCTTAATTAGGAATGTATTGCAAAACGCCTAAGACAAATTGCTCGCTTTTGTTGACATTTTCATACAAGGTCCGAGCGCATTTAAATCATTCTCTCCATGAAGAAACAGTAATTGCAAATGTAACCAATGGTAGTTATCAGGCTATACATCATGCGTCTTTTAAATTAAAACGTGCTATTAGAGAACGCGATTGAATGAGAAGGAATCCTGAATTGCTCTTTGTTCAAGATGATAGAGTTCTGGCAACAAATTGGCGTATAATGTATTAATTCGGGGTTTGTTTTTTTTTCTTCTGTAGAATCTATCTCAAGCGAAACAATTCTTTCATTTCCATTTTAGGTATAAATAAGAATCTCTTCACCAAAGAAAAGAAATTGTTATAGGATTAACAGAACAAGGAAAGTAACAGAGAGACCTTGTCCATCGAGTGAAAAATGATGATGCTACAAAAAATGTTCTCATTGTTATTAATGTATGCAATTATTTTTCGAACGTCCGCTCTCTACTCTCGTAGGATACTTGGAGGAAACAGTAACCTGGTAAGCTTTCTACTTTAGTTCTTTTAAAGCTTTGATAAGTGTGTTTGTACCTAGCATAGCGAATCTTACTGTAATTTGTGAAAATTGTTATATGGTAGTTCTGGACCCTGGCCTAATTTTAAAAACAGGCTTTGAAAGCATACTTGCCAAATGAGGTATCCATGATTGAAATGAGTAGTTTTGACAATTTTTATCTTAGAACAAAACACATAATACCTTAGTATTTTGTCTGGCTACCGTGTTATTGTAACTTTTTTGTGCTGTTTTCTTATGCTTCAAAATTTAAAAATAGGCTTTGATAGCATATGTGCCAAATGAGGCAGGCATGATTGAAATGTGTTGTTTTCACTATTTTTATCTTAGAACAAAACACATAATACCTTGATATTTTGTCTGGCTACTGTGTTATTGTAACTTTTTTTATGTTGTTTTGTTATGCTTTAAATGCATACTTTCCTTACCGAGGGTCTGGTGTCCCTTCTACTTTGATCGATTTTGGGAACGCATAACCGAACGCCCAGACGCGTGTGTGTCTATAATATAATTAAATTATGGATCAGAGACTTTGACTATTCGAAGTTGCTGATGACGATGATTGTAACAGCTTGACATGATTGTGCATCTATAATGTTAGACTAATAGGTCAAGCTGTCTCATGGAAGAAGTTGGGGTTTTTAAAAATAAATACCAGCTCCATGGAGGTAACGTGAATTACAAGTACAAATGTAAGTTCATTAAAAGCTGTTAAGTTAAAAGATATTTACCGTGTTCAACTTGCTGGCATGCGGTGGGATCGAAACCACCATGCACTTTTTCATGTTCTGTCACAAATACAGTATACAACGAATTGAGTTGATGGGAAAATTACTTTCATGTCATATGCAAGTACTAGCTAAGTTGTACTGATTTGGAGAAAGGGCGATGCAAATGAAAAATATAGAATTTTGCACCATGTATGCAAATATATAACCTCTACTAGACGATTTCAATAACTTACACAAATCGTGATTAATGTCTCTCTCTCTCTCTCTCTCTCTCTCTCTCTCTCTCTCTCTCTCTCTCTCTCTCTCTCTCTCTCTCTCTCTCTCTCTCTCTCTCTCTCTCTCTCTCTCTCTCAATGGAACTTCTATGTTAAAAAGGTTCCGGCACTACGAGGACAAGATTTATAGGGACAGTGGGAATTAGCATTACAGACAGGGTCCCGGCCTTATAGGCACTATAGGGACAAAAGGTATAAAAGGAGTGGGCTTGTATAGGGACAATAGGAATTGAACAGGGGTGACGTCACGGTACTGGACACTGGCAACAATGTTGCAAGAGGCTGACCTCAATCGGGCGGAACAATGTTGCAAGTGGCTGACCTGAATACGCGTTACTCTAGGGACAATAGAGACGTAGACATAGAGACATAGACATAGAGACGTGGTTAGAGACAGGGTTAGAGACAAGGTTAGAGACAGGGCTAGAGACATAGACATACTACACAAACATAGATTTATGAACATAAATCTATCACACAAAGAATCGAATAAAAAACTTGAGGCAAGAGAGAATATATATCTTTTCGAGGCAATGGAGTGGCCCTGAATAGGGCCTTTTAACTTTCTTCTAGTTTGTCTCCTCTCTTCTTCTCCTCCACCAACTTTTCATCTTCTCCATAACATTTTTCGTCTTCTTCTTCTTTTTCTCCTCCTTTTCCTTTTCCTCCTCTTATTTCCTCTTTTCGTTTTCTTCTTCTTTCATCAATCTATCGTTGTAAGGTCTTATCTGTTCTTTTTCCTCTTGATCCTCTTTTTTCTCTTTTTCCTCCTTGATCATGTCTCTTAATCGTTCCTTGGCCTTTTTTAAATTATTTATCTCCACTTTTACTCGGTGGGGGTTATAACAACCATCTTCCAATCTAACCAGCATCTCTTCCACCATTCCCAGATCGTCCACCACCTCTTGCAACTTCATCATCTTGTCCATGCGCTTAGAAGCCATTTTTTGTTATTCAATGCTGAATGGCGCGATTGACGAACGCAGCGCTTTATATCCCTAAAGCACTGACGCGAAGGAAAACATCCCCTCACACCAACTACTCATATCACATACCAAACAATCCACAGTGATGAGAGTGCTAACCTAAAATAAATTTTTATACAAAACAACACACTAATACTAACAAAACCACTATACTTTCTATCAATACATAGTAGAGAAGGAAAGTTTTTATTTACAAAACACACCATTACCTACAATGACATCAGCAAAGAAGTTAGTGTTTATAGTCACACTACTTCACATTCACACAAAACAAACACTCATGAGTGTAGTACAAGGGGATTGTTAAGGAAAAAAGACACACATAAACACACACACACACACGTACGCGCACGCACACAAACAAACAAAAAGACACATACGTATGCGCACGCACACAAACACAAATAAAAACACACACACGTACGCGCACGCACACAAACACAAACCAACACACACACGTACGCGCACGCACACTAACACAAACAAAAAACACACGCAAACACACGCATAATTATATGATTGGCAACTTGATCAGTCTCTCTTTTCTAGAGATCTGGTTAGCCCTGAAAGGGGCTGTTTTTTCTAACTCCAAATGTACCTGGTTAATGGTAACACCTCCCAGGCCGGGCACCACACACGCATCACTGACTCCAGTCATTCTCCCAATTAATGCGTGTGGTTGGGAGCGCAGATGGTTGATGAGTGGCCTCATCATCCCAGTTTTCACTTTGAAGGATAGTGAAGACTTGTTCCCTCTCTCTTCTCCTATGCCAGACCCGGGGATGATGAGGTCTCTGCGGTTCCCACTCTTGCCGCTGTCTCTCTAACTCTTCGTCCCACTTTTCCATCTGGGGGACAGCGGCTCTTGGTACTGGTGGTAATGGTTGTGGATGTGGCTGACGTGGTGGTGGAGGTGATCGCGTCCTCACCTCAGGCTTGACCTCACACATTTGCCTAAATATGCGGTGAGGCACGATCTGTCTTTTCTTTTCCTTTTCCCCTTCTTTCATCTTATTTTTCCTCCTTTTCCTCAAGTCTGTCACTTTCTGCAATGGCCTCCATGGTCAACTATATCCCTAAAGCACGGACGTGAAGGAAAACAAGCCAGGGAAACGAAGTGTTATAGGTACACTTCTATTTTTTAACATACAGACAAACACAAAGACAGGCAAATTTTGGCAATAGAATAGTATATTTTTTCAAGTTTGTTGGGTTAGCCCTGAAAGGGCAGTTTTGTTGGGGATTATTGCAATCTCTTATCGTCTAAGATTGCGTCCCCGTCTGGCGGCAGGCTTTCCGACAGGATACGATCTGCTTCTTCGGAAAGAGAAGGAGAACTCTTTCGTGTCCACACGGCAGTCCACAAAACCTCTGTCTGGATCCTGCTGCTGTTGCTGCTGATGCTGTTCTCTCTGCTGTTTCTGAAGTCTATACATCTCGGTCCACTCTCCTTGCTCCTTCTTGATTCATATTTAAACACCTCTTCTATCAGTTCTTGGGCCATTTTTAACATCCTGACATTTTCAGTCTCATCAGGCATTGGTATCAGGTTTTACCTGACACGATATCAATTCACGTGGGCTTCTTTCAGCTTTGCTAGTCTTGAACACATCTTCACAGGTTGATGCATTAACAATGGATGGTCAGACTGGAGACAGTCCCTCTTTATATGGCTCAAGCGCGGACGCGATAGAAAACATCCCTACGATTTTGGGGTAGGAACGCTATAGCTTATCTCATGGTGAGGGATAGAGAGAAGTCAAAGAGCATAGATTGTGATAAAATGTTTTTAAACAAACCACCAAAATTTTTTAAAAAGATAACATTTTTATTCAACCAACAAACAACCAATAATATAACAATCCATACAATATCAAATAACACATTTTTGACAAGGTTGACATCGTTCTGAAGTCAAGTTAGACTTCCACTGATGGAGGTCATTTGGCCATTGATGTACACTACGTTTCCTAGCTAATGACAAGAGATATCCATAATGGTCACAAAACCATCGATCTACTTTTTCATCGTTTCTAGAAGAGTCGCGATCAAAATAAGTCACTAAATGTTCTAAGGGATATCCAAGACTGTGTTGATGAAGAAAATACAAACAATATTGTCCACACACCATGGAATCTGTGTCTTGTAATTTCACATTATTGAAGTGAGTCGTCTGGGCATTTCTTCTCATAAAGTCGATGATGTCATCTTCCAAAGGCGGTGATCCATACTAATCAAAATACTCCACACAGGTATCGTCGGGAAAGTAGACGGCTACCCAGTGGGTTCCTGGGAGATGAATGTCGTCCGTGTAGATAACATAAGCTTGATGGTCTTTAAGTTTGCGATAAAGAAATTTATCTTTAGCGCACACGACAGGATTCCAAAAAGCGGTGTACGAACTGTTTTTAAAAAGGTAATAAAGTTCCCAGGTATCAATTTTCTTTTTTTTTTTTTTTTTTTTTTTTTCTTATTTCACAGGTAATGATAAATCATCAATTCAATTCTGACTTTTTGCTTGAAAATCTCTGTCAAGTAATCGTCTCTTCGCTTCGTCTTAGCATTCTGGGCCAAGAGAATTCGATGCGATGGATTTCTAGAGCAGTTAATGGAGGGGAGGAATGATCACGCAAGTCTTTATACCACTGATGCAACACTGCTTCGTCCGAGATGAGACCCCAAGCGTTATCCAGATACTCGTCCAATTTTTCTTCTTGACTCATCATTAGGAATTTATCGTGTTGAATTTGACTGGGATGATCATTTTCACATCCATAGCAATTTTTTTGGTCAACCCGGTAATGGTTTCCGCCAGGTGTTTGGCAGAACAGGAGACTAAATGTTAATCTTGTTCTGGCCATCCGGAAATGACCATCCCCTCTTCGTCTTTGTCTTTGGGTTCTGCTTCGACGATATCCTCCCATTCCATTTCCAAACATTCTTTACCATTCTATTGCCGCAGTATGGAAGTTTTTAGTGATGTCAAGAACTGGCATCATGCGGCAGCCATACCCAGTAACATGATCCTGACACCAGGCCGACCAGTTCTAACATAACCTTTTATGTTCAGCGCTAAGCGAGCCAGCTGCTTGCATCATTTTTATAAGTTTTTGGTTTGACTCGGCCGGGGTTAGAACCCGCAGCCGAGGCGGACGCTCTAACGACATAGGACATACCAGATAATAATAGTTAATCAATATGCATGTTTAAAGGGAAACTAAACTGTTTGTCTCTATTTCTTTATATATGTTCTAAGAAGAACTTTTGTCTACCTATGTAACGGGTCCATTATTCAGATATTACCTTATGTCTTTTTCTGTTGTTATAAGAAAGACAGTCCAACAAAGGAAGTAATGTCCTGCTTGAACAATAAAAACAGCTCCCGAATACATTGCTGCCAAACATCAAATCCAATCTAACAATAAGCAAATCAATAACATATAATAGGAGTCTTCCATAGCTTCTAATAGTCTAAAATGACTTTTCTCTAACTCTTGATTTCTAACGTATTGTCGAATTCAGCGTACAAGATGAGGTTCACCGTCTCGGGTAGAGCTGTAGCAAACTCAAGTTCCATACGAAGCTGACTGGATTTTATAGAGTGGAAATGTTCCTCGTCGCTGCCTTGGTCTGGAGTGAAATCAAAAGCCCACGCAGCGTAACCTCCTGCATAATCGTCGTACGAAATGCCGTGACTGCTGTTGGTTCCTAACTGTCCGGTAGATTCGTACAGGGACAAGTACGACCTCAAGTAATTCTTCTTGTCAAAGTCAGGTTCGAAGTGTCTGGTACACAAAGTCTTGCCATCTCGACTGACTTCAATCTTGGACAGGTTGCAATGCTCAAACTCGAAAAGATTTTGATCGGGGGCTCCGTTGAGGGCTGCATTGCTAATGATTAAACGTTTGGGTAACTGTCCTTGGAACAGATGATCTTCGATCTTGGATCGGAGTCCAGCGGCAATGGTGAAAGTTTTCGCTTCCACTCGTCGTATCGGATACTTGGCGATCGTTCTGCTCATAGTGTGACTGATGTCGTTTCCCACTTTAGGTAACACTTCCAAGCTCCGCACGTATAGTCTGGCTTCTTCGATGACTGTTTTGTAATTAGCAGTATCAGCCATCAAATGGAAAGCGGTACTGCTGAGATTCATTCTTAGGCGGACATCCACTCCGTTCAACAAATACTTCTTTTGTAACCACATGTCCAAATGCAAACGATCCATTAGTTCTAAACTCTGCCCATCCTTGATTTTGTTTCATCGGTCTTTGAATCTCACATTGTGGTTTGTTTCTTTATCTGTAATCAAATCGGTGTCATTGAATTTGCCTACCGTGTCAGGTTTCCATACCACTCAAGCATCCAGATGGGTGTTCTTAGCTTCTTTTCCGAACGTCAAGAGATTTTCGAGGTACGCTCGGTAAGGATAAGTATCCATGCTGCTACTTACCAGTTTGTTATTCAAGTACAAATCCACTTCGTTGAACAAGGAATGCATGAAATTGTTGACGGGAGCTACTTCCTCATTACCGTCTATAGAATTTCCAGTCGGATCAAGAACTTTGACTTTCAGGTACAAGTAACTGCTATTCAGATCGATGTTATCTTCGGGTTTCCTTTGATTTCAAATTAGATGGGAGCTGAGGTCGTCAAAAGGAGAAGGGATGAAATTCTACCCATTGGGATTCTTGCATCATCATCAGAGAGGGTGGCATGGCAAAAAGATCCAATTCCGACTTGAAACATTCGCAAGACTCTCAGTGCATCATTTTTTCTATCTGTTATTTAATAATCAAAGACGTCTGCTTCTCGGACGGTTCTTCTTTTCCTGGTCTTTCTAGCCCTGGGTGTGTGAAGTCCTCTGGAGGCGCGTCTTCGTCGTCTCTTTCTGCCTTGTCGTTGCTGTGGTGTCAGGGAAACAGGAATGTCTGATAACGCAGCGTCCAGGGCATTTATAGGAGTTTGCTAGTCGGCCCAAAATGTATTTGCCCATTTGAATCAAGACATTTTAGCCTGCTCTCAGGAAGGTTTCGTTGGGGTTTTGTTTGTCGATGATGACATTTTGGAGAAATTCTTTGCCTTGCGTCAAAGCGGCATCGTTCAAGGCGTGCAATCCTTGTGTCACCATCGGTTTCAAAACGGGGGTCACCGAACGAAACGCTGATTTCAGCATATCTCCTAAACCATGTCCTCGCCGTCGAGCGACTCCTCGGTGCAGAGGATACATGACCTACAAGTGGTTAGATTAATTGTTTTCGGAAATTGAGTTTCACTGTGACTTTCCCTTTGGTGAATGAAATATTTTGTCCCAAATTTCCTTTAATAGCAAAGTTGATACTGTCGAAATACGACTTACTGACGGGTAAATAGTGAGCATGTACAAATTTGCGATGAACGGGATAGGTGTTTCCACCTTCCTCGTCATTGGTCCTGGCAGAATCCGCTTTGAAAGGAATGATTCGCAGTAGCGGTGCGGATGTGTGTCCCATCACGTTGTACTCCACCACATCAAAGTACACAAAGATCAAATTTAGTCCTTGGTTCATTTCAACAGGGAATCGAAAAAGAAAAACTTCGCAAAAGTCAAGTTGTTAGTGATGAGTGACATGTTGTTACCGTTGACCATTTTGAGGTCTCCACTAAAAATGTCAAAAAAATCAAGGCAACATGTAATGGCCAACGTTTTGGCATCCGAAAAGTTCATCAGTAGTCGAGGGTGGCACTTCGTTTCGCTTTGTTCAAGCCACTTCCCAATGGTCTTCGTGATCCAGTTGGATGGCCTGAGGTAATCTGGCCGTGAAACAGAACAAAGTATTGTGGGGAAACACATCCATGGTACTGTCACTTAAGTGAAATTGGTTATTCATAATTCCAGAGTTCTGCTGTTCGAGGGGTCACTGGAGGTCAGAGGAGTGTCTCAGAGAGGATTGTTGTTGTTATTGTGACTATTGGGGGAGTGACTGACGATGGGCGCAAGACTTGCGTTGTTATCGTTACAGTATTTCAGGGAAGGATTGGGGATAAGGTAACCGATGCAACTGATCAGTAAAATGGTCCACAATTGTTTGTTTCCTTGTTGCAAACTCAGATTGGCAATTGCAGCACCGATGACACAATATACCACAAAGATTTGGCAGAAAAAGACGATTTGCGTTTTAATCACACGTTCTCCACACCACACTCACAAGGGTTGCTTTTGTAGATTTTGCACAGAAGAACTCGGTGAATGAGTGTTGAAGGGCATGATGGTCACTTCTTTTTATAGTCGATGACTTGCGAAGGGTCGTTCCAAGAGTCAAAACTCGGCGGAAATACTTTCCAATGTAATTTGACACGACGTTTCTCCACTTTTCGGGTTCTTTGATCGAGAATGCTTTCGATATCGTACACTTCGTCTTCTTTTTTGGTCACGCGTTATAACTCGGGCAAGTAAAAAGTTCCTATTAACACTTCCCCGTTCATGTCTTCCAATTTATAGACGGCAGGATGACGCTCACGCACTCGTCCAGTAACACTAAACAATTCGGTGGTCCATTTGGGTAAGTAACCTTTGTCGAAAGTGCGTTTGGTTTTGCCAATGCGTACCTAATCTTCCGTCGTCAACACTCCACCTTTCTTGGGGACAGCCACAGTAGGGGGCGTACCGAACAGGCACTCAAAGACGGTCACTTCGTTGTCGGGAGTCACTTCTTGTGGGGGGGGGGGCACATCCGATGCTCCGATGGTAAGATTGGTTGTACGCTTTGACCAGGTGAGGTAAGACGTCGATGTACTTGAGAGTGTGTTGATGAGTAACATATTTGCACGTGCGTTATTTCAAGGTGCGTTTAAAACGTTCCATGATGCTGGCTTTGGTTTCTGAATTCTCGGTGGTGAAAAAATGAATGTCTCGTTTCTTTAATTCTTTTTGGAAAGCTTGGTTCAGAAATTCGGTGCCTTTGTCGGTTTGCCATGTTTTGACACCAGTTTTAGGGTTCACACTAACTCAGTGTTCGATTAGGAAGTCAATGGCACGATCCAGGCAAATTTGGAAAAGACGTCGATGACACAAAACAAATATTCGTAGACACGATTTAAGGTGGGCTAATTCGGCTTGCCATTGATGATCGATACCCTCCACTCGGGTGCGATTTCTGGAAAATTTTCGTTGAATGGGTTTGTGTAACGTATACTTGGTTTGTTCTTGTAGCCATTGTTGCACTTGAGGTAAACGGACACTTTTCAGTCGGGTTTTGGCAGCACGATACAATTTCTGAACCCCTCCGTATTCCGCAGATTGGGATGGATTGTAGTAAATGCTGATTAACACATTCTTCATCAGGACTTCTTTTTAATAAGTCACCCACTGTTCACGGATGCTACCCTTTTCTTCGTGTGGTATGTTCTTGGAGTGTAATGCTTTGCTTGTCCGAGGAACAATCGGTGTCGAGGAGGATGTCTGAACAGGGGTAATCATTTCTTGTTTATCTTCTGTCTTCACCTTCCTTTTCTCTTCTGCCATCATCTTTTTAATCCAACCAATTCTGGATATTGGTGGTGTTAACTTGCGTACTTTTTCTGGTGAAGTTTGAAACTCTTCTTCTCCTTTTTCTGTCTTGGTCACTGGGGTGGTGGTGGTGGTGGTGGTGGTGATGGACTTTTATCAGGGTCTTAAAATGTTTTAGAGTCGGTCGAGGTGTTTCGTCTAAAGCTTTCTGGTGAAAGTGTTGAAGTCGCTGCAACACTTGACGGTACCGTTGAGATTTTTCCGTTTCTGACAAATCGCCGAGATCTATCAACGATTGCAGTTGGTGTTGTAACTGGTACATCTATGTTCTCGTGGGTCAGTGGTTCTTTCCGCGGATTTCCCGGTTTCTTCCTCCACCATTAATACTGGCCGCCATGTATAGCCTATCGTGTGCTGAAAAATGGCGTTAAGCCCCACAACAACAACAACAACAACTGGTACATCTATGTCAAATGAGGATTGGGAGGTAAATGCGGGGTCCAGTGTTCTTGCCAACGACGGAATTCCATCCATCGTTTGTAAGACACTAAAGTCAGTTTTAGTTCTTCTATCAGATTCCAAAAGTCACGTCTGAGATCTTTGCACCCCAGAGGTCCCTTTTATCTTCTTTGTCCTTTTTATCTTGGACCCATGGGTAAAACACCTCCTAGGAGTCCTCTCATCATGGCTCCCGCTATTCCTTTGACAAAAGGTCCCATCAGGGGTAAAAATCCTTTGCGTTGCACCAACATCTTTTTCTTTTGACGGATAGGTATTTTCTTTGAACGATTTGGCGAAGAACGCTTCGATGTTTGGCGAAGCGTTCTTTCTGGTGTTTAGACAAAGGTATTGTTCCTTTCAAGACATTCAGACAACATTCGCTCACGGTATCGATGACGTCTTCGGAGTCTGTTTGAATGAGTTGGACGGGCTTCGGACAGGACGGACAACAAGTCCCAATGTTTGGCTAAACGAGGAGGTAGTCCTTTCCTTTTCTTTCCATTTTTGGCAAGAGAGTGGTGGTGTGCACTTCTTTTAGGGGACATCTTTTTGGTTCAGGAGCAAAAAGTACACTGAAGTCCATTGCTTGATATATGTCCTTTTATCCTAATATTCGGGGATGTATTTTTGGATAAAGTTTGATAGACCAGATTGCTTGAGCATATGTTCTACTATTCCAGAGCCAAACAATCCTCCCCTTTGGTTGCTCCTCGTTTTCTTTGGACGATGGGGTCTTTTCTTGGGTAGACGTCGATGCTTGGCTAAGCGTTTTCTCGGGTGCGGGGTCCAACGACGAGACTGTCTTTTTCTTTTTCCTTTCCCTTTTTGGACAGGAGAACGATGATGGTGGTGGTGTGCGCTTCTTTTAGATGATATCTTTTGGTGTTCCGGAGCACAAAAACACTGATACCCATCGTTTGCCCAAGGTCTTTTTTTTATAGGGGAATGCGTCGCCACTAATTGTCGGTCCGTCGTATCAACTTGATGACATGTATTACACGTCATGGAATGGTTCGCAACGGACTAAATCGGGACAGTTCTTGCTTGGATAAATCCAGTAAACTCTGTAACATGCCCGATCTCTATTGGACTTTGATTTTGGGGGAGGGTACCGATGGAGGAAAAGTTCCTGGAGACACGGGTTTCCATTTTTTCATCAAATGGAGAAGAACGGGTGTCAAATTGGGTTTGGCTCGCATCACTAGCAACGGGGAAGTGGAAGAATCTGAGACTACTGGAGATGCGGTCGCCGTCGCTGCAGGTCGTGGTTTGGGGATGTAACGATCAAAGTGGAGTATAAACAAGTCATTGTACAACATTTTTGGTGACGAAGGTGTGGTGTCATAGGGACACTGGGTAATGTTCTTGTGGGCTCTACACTTGGCACAGTCACACAGGTGTCCTGCCTGAATGACCTTTCGGGGATGTCCATGTCCTGAATGGGGTGGTTTTCCTTGCTGTTGGGGTCTTCTTCTGACACTGTGGCTAACACAGCTTTAAAAGTTACTTTTTACACTGAACGTTTGAATTTATGATCACAAATCCTGGACATAGTTTGCCGCTTCTTTTGTCCAAGCCTCGAAACCAAGACTTTTGCAGTCACGTACATCTTGCCAATGAGGGTGTAAGTCACATGTTACAGACACATCTTCGTAAACATCTTTAGTGACTAAAAGTTGCCGAATCTTTTTTTCCCTTAGAGCTCGAGAAGTATCGAGATGAAAGCGCAAGACTTTAAGCAGAATGATTCTCTCGTGTACATTTAAAGGTACCACCTTCGTCCTTTTGGTGGTACTGTGAGGTACAGATCGTAAAGAGTCCACAAGGAATCGGTTGGTAAACGAAATCCCAGAAAGGAAGTCACTAAGACACACAACACACGTCGACCCAAATTCACTGGATACAGTTCTCGTAAAAAGTGTTTGTAATCCGCCACAGTCTGAATACTGTCATTGATTTCCTTCCACCGCAATTGTTGTATCACTAATGATAAAGATCGTGGCATGATAGCAAGTTTTTATACCTCTTTTTGTCGGAGGTAATAAGTGTACATTTTGCACAGAACTGATCGTACTCCGTCGACGTATCCAAATAGTTTAGTCACTAGTTCACACACCACACACCGCACAGAAGATTCCTCTACAGACAAAATTTGATAGTGTAAAAGATTTTGGTAATCCTCTAAGGCCTCCTCTGGAATTCGTTGTAGTATGGACACTATGTAAATAGAATCAGTAGGAACCAAAGTATTTTGACCCTTGGGTAGTTGATCAATGTCTGACCATTGGAACGCTTTCAAATGAATCAGTCCTTTCATGGCATTCAGGTACCAGTGGTTCCAACACTGGTGACGTAACGGATGCAATTGTTCTTTGCGTTTGACTTGTATTTTGACAAACTCTCGGTAAATGCGTTCTCTCAACTCCACAGGCAAACCATAAATGTTCTCTTTTTGTAAAGTATCCATCAAGAGGTTACTGAGGTCGTTCCACTAAAGGTAGGTATTGACAATGCGGAGACCATCGAGCATGTTCCAGGTAAGCGGAATCTTCCTGTTCCCACTCGTGAAGTAACACACCGCCAATTAAGCACTTGACTTTATCAACATTCTCCCAAGTAGATAAATACAGCTTTGGCTAAGTCTTCGGGGGTAGGTCCTCCCAGATATTTAGCCCACTTTCCTTAGAAGGTTTGGAAACGACTTTCAAAGTCGCAGTATTTAGTCAAATGCACAGGGAACGAATATTCTTCTTTCACATGCTCATTTCGATGACGGCACGGTGAAACCCGCAGTAGTTTGCTCAGGCATGGATGACATCCGTAGGGTGGTAGTCGCATGGTTTCACGTGGAGGATAACGTTGACCATGAAAACCAGTAAAGAGTCCACGATACCGAGTGGCATTGCTATCGCATCGGTCAGGTTTGACAAGCACAGCATCATTTTCCATGGTAGGTATTGTAGTGGTAGTAGTAGTAGTAGTAGTAGTCATAGCAAAGTTCCCATGATATGGTACTGAATCATCGAGGTTACAGCGTACGGCTGCCCTGCAATCGCAAGGCACAGCATCGCACTCCACTTGAGAGTCACCGAACTTGAATGATGTCTGTTTGTTAGGAATAAATCTTTCTCGCTTGGCAATGGTAGTCACAATGAACTATCGGTCTTGGACGTTTTCCCTTTTTATATGCTGACCAATATCGATGTGTCTGTACGGTAAAGTGAAGTGATTCAGAAGCCGCACTCGCTTCTGGTACACGATTTGATACAGTTTTTCCAAAGGTCGACTGACAATTTGGTGTGTGCCTAAACGTACAATCCTGTGAGGCTCGTAGGTGGTCACTTTAAAATGTTGATCCTCTCCAAACTGCAAGGCTTCTTTCAATACCACAAAGTTCACCACTTGACTGGTGCGATAATTGAGAGTCAATCCTTTCACTTTACATTCGGTGTGCACTTCTCCTTAGGGGTCCCGGTATTCGTAGCCGTGATTTTGGGACCGCCGCTAGCAAAACTTAGAATCTTGTAGTTGGGGTACTCGTTCGTCCAGGCTGATAAAAGGTCTCTTTCGATTTTAGGGTGACGGTGACCAAGGCGATCGATGTAGATGCAACTGTCCGTGTCAACATACAGCACACGATCTCCGAACAGTTCTAGGGTTTCGTACAATTTTAAGCGAGCATGGGCTGTCACGTAAGCCGCAATGGTGACATTTCCAAATTCGTCGGATTGTACAAAGTCTAGTTCTTCTTCGTAATTGACCAAGATCAGGTCCTCACGAAGGACGTCCACGTGTTTCATGCATTTGGTTTTGTCGTGAATCATCTGAAAGTAGCGGGAAGGTTCTGTCACATATTCCGTCTTGGGTAAACATGGCCGATGTGCCATTTTGCCCCACAAGCAATTTAACGTCACTTTGGCAGACGATCGCCTTCCTTCGTTTGTCTCGATGTGGTATAAAGTGATGCCTTCATGCTCCAAGTATTTCTCTTTGAATTTCTCTTGGTCTTCGGGAGAGTGGCACCAGGAAGGATAGCCACTGGCTTCTTGTTTCAGTTTCAAAAAGGCGTCAACGTAGTCAACGAAAATGCCTTTCTGAGTCTCGTCACCCTATGGTACTGTTCTGTCTTGGGAATGTGGTAAATTTCGTACACTTCTAACACTTTTGAACAATTCCACGCTGACCCATGTCCCCCTCAATGCACGTTCTTCTTGGGTGTGAGGACAAGGTTGGTCTTGGTTGCACGTTTCGGCACAAGTACGACACAAGGGAAACATCAGTTTTCCTTAGCAATGGTGAGGTAAAACGGGATGGTACAAGTCCTTGGGAGGCAAGACTTTACATTTAATCAATCCTTCGTATTGTCGAATGTTGTCCACGTCGATGTGTTCCGTCAGCAATTGTGGGTGACCTGCGAAAAAGTGACAATATTTGCACACTTTTGGATACGGCGAACACACGTCCAAGTATTTGATTTCTTCTCCTTTCTCCTCGTCGGCGTGGTACAGCAAACAGGTGGCATTCGTTCGTCCTCCATACAAACTGTCCCGCGGGTTTAGAGGATTCACCAACTTGTAACTTTCCACGATGCGTTTAAACTCGGGATCGGTTTTTAAACGGTAATCGTACTCGTGTTTCCACATTTCCACCACTTGGTATCGTTGCTGTTCTAACTTTAAGCGTAGCTGACAAGTGATACTCGTATAAGTCTTCCACGGTATGTTGTAAAAATTGATTTTTAGTGTACCGTTGAGGGTAGCGGATCGGATATCCGTAAAATAAGCAACCGTTAAACTCGTACACCATCTTAGGGTTTTCTAAGTCCCAACCATCCACCGAATACGTTCCAATGGTCTTTTCGCCTCCTCCGTTTCGGGCGTGTTGTATCCATTTGTCTTCCTTGTCACACAAGTAATGTAGCCAGCGTAGGGCTTTGACCGAGTATTGACGTTTGACTACATTGGCCGTTTGAGGGCTTACGACAGCCAGAGTCTTCTCGGGCATGAATCGTTTGCGGTACACTTAGGAACACGCTTTGGCAATGGTGCAGGCTTTTTTCAAAGGATTTGCTCCATGAACAGTTCTCTAAATTTTCCACAGCAACGCCGTAAAATGCCAACGTCGGAGCGACAATACTTTAACATTTCTTTCTGAAAGTCGAAGGGGTGTTGATTGGCTTCGGTATTGAAAGTGCGGAAAATTTACCTTTGGCCATTTCTGTCATTCCAAATGTTTTAGGGACTCGACTCAAAGACATGGCCAAGTAACTCATCAAATCTTTAAACTGCACCTGCCCCACTTGCATGGAAATCAATTTGGCTCGTTCAAAGTCACATTAGGACGTCAAATCCCCTTTGTTCCGTATAGTATTTCAGAAGAGACTGTCCATCGTATCCCGAGAAATTGTGAGCCATCGCCGTGGCATAGCGATGGCAATCTCCGTAACGTTCGATGTCCTCTTGACTCCACGTTTCGTTAATAGGGTCTAAGATCCATTGGGCAAAATCGGCCAGCGTTTTAGGTCCCCGAAAGATTTTTTCACGTCCTCCAGGAATATTGCTACAGTGGAGGCAGTGACAAAAGATTGGTTCTTGGATGCACTTCTAGCAGGCAGAAATTAGGAATGTGAATGCCGGTCTCTTGCATGCATTCGAAATCGAAAAAGATGAAATCTCCTTTCTTGTGGTCATCTTCCTCATCCTCCTGTTAGTGTTGGTATTTTTGAATGTAGCATTAGTGTTCCAAGTCCACGATTTGGCGACAAATGTGACATCGTTTCTTTCCTGGACATATGTGTGCTTTGGCATTATTTCTACGTATCACCCGTCCACAAGTAGGACACAATCTCAGGAGTTGACAAGCAATTTTCTGCTGTGAACCTTGCGTCTTCAGGTGTTGTTGGTAACAGATTGGGCTGACAAAAGTTCGCTGACAAGTTGGGCAATGCACTCGTTGTTGTCCTTCGTCAAGACGGAGTTTAGGGGCCAAACATACTTCATATTTTGATCCACAATGCATGTGTTGCGCTCGATTGTTATAACCATTGTCACATTTCTCACAATAATAACTGTATCCCAGGAATGCAGTGATACTAGTAATGGCATCGAAATGTTCATCGTGATGATAGACGTGAATGTATTTTCCGTCTTTGAAATTTTTGTCTCGAAACAACAGAGGTCCGCGCACTTCCGGAGAGTGTACTTTCAAGGTGTAGCGTGGAGCTAAGACGTCGTGCGATTTTTGCATTTCAGGAATGCCACAGGCAGTGTCTTTAGATGGGCCCGTTTGCTGTAACAGGAATTCTGATTCTCTTTGTTGTTTGGCTCGGTACGATTTTCGAATAGTTTGCCATGCTCTTTTCCATTCTGCCGTGTCATTTTTGTCAGCATACGTTCGTCCCACCACGATGGTACGGGCTAAACACGCCTGGTCTTGAGGGTTGCTAATTTGGACGATGCTGTGCTTGATGTCGTCCACCAATAACATTTTTCTGCGTTGTCCTGTCCTTTTGGGAAGAGACACGTGGGTCATGTACAGTGTCGCTTTTTCATCGGTGATGTGAAACTGGTCGTTGGATTGTTCCACGTGTTGAATGTTGTCGATTACTTTGTAAGGTGTCAATTCTGCTGGACTGCTAAACTCGATCCAAACAGGTGACTTCAAACTGTCGTGATAAATGGAAAGTCTCAAGCGATCGTCTTCTTTGGCTTCACATTGTCGTTTCAGTGAGGTTAGCCCATTCTACCACGGGCTGAATAACATCATGAAAGTAATTTCACAAGATAAGATGTTTAACTTGTTTTTTTTTATTTCAGTTTGTATCAGTTGATAATTTTATATAAATTTCCAGAACAGAAATATGTAGTTAAAGTTCGGATAGTAGAAATAACGGCTGATGACGTCATCACACTTCAAATATTAAAGCCTAGACTGATGCTGGACCCGCTAGAAAATAGTAGTAAATAACATTTTCATGATGCTTTCATTATTCTGAGTAAATTCAACTAATCGATTGAGTCCGCATTATTAAATTTCCCTAGTATTAAACGATAACAGATTCCGCACCGTGTTCGGAACGATTATTAGACCCTAACGCATATTTACTGCAGGGTAGAAACTGGTAGAATGGGCTACTTCCGCCCTATGCATTCTAATAGTAAGGGTTTGTGACCGTAATGGTGAAAATAAAGGTTAATTCGCCGGATTGGATTCATGCGATGGTCGTCCGAAAGTTATGTGATGGTACATTACTGCCTTTTGAATGTATATGTGTAGTTTTTCAGTCTTCTTGCGATTCTGAAGCGATAAAAGACGCGTGAGAAAAGTTGAATCGAGCGGAGGGTTGTGGTCACGCTAGCACTCCTTGTGCCCATTCATAACACCGATAAGGTGATTTCATGTTGTCAGAGATTTCGTCGTACTTTATTGATAAAAAGTCAGACTCCTGTGGTATGAGAATTGAGCATTCCTTACATCAGTTTTAAGAACATAAACCCGAAATACCCAATTCAAAAATATATCCATATCTTTAAATATTAAACATTAATAGCTGAAAAAGTCACATAATTGCCTAAGTGAAGATATTCAACAGGGGCCACTGTACGAAACTATTCCCCACCACCTTACAATGCACAATGCTTTCATTGATAGATCTTCTAGCGCTGACAACCTGCTAATAAATGATCTCCTCCACAGCAATATTATTTGACTGAATTTTGTAGTTCATAGTAGTAAGGTGTTACCGTAGAAAGAAAGCTGACAAGAAAATTAATCGTTTCCTGACACAAAAATATTTATCATGTATACGCACTTAGATCGTTTTATTAAAGTAGAGAAAATGTGTAATAGAGCAATGAAATCAAGGTTTAATGAAATCCACTGAACTGATAATATATTTTAACCGTCATAACACGTCATGGTAAAGAAGATCTTCGAGACCTAGAGAACTCGCCTGCTTTAAGACCACTTTAAGACCAAGATTCATATTCTACCGATATACAAAGACTGGAGGTGTGGACATCATTTTTGCTTTAGCATGATTGATTTGCCGAGAGTCGTTTCCTTTTCATGAAACTAACACGAGGCGAGATGAGCGTATTGCTAGTTAATCACGTTGTGTTTGCACACCTATGGACATAAAAATGCAATTAAACTGAACATTCTTTATGTCACGGGTCATTTTGCATAGTCATAACGCCATCACGTTTATTTCTGAACCAACCGTTTGATGAATCACTTTTTAGAGCTAAAATGGAGTCACGCTACCAACCATCTGAAACAAGTATGAAGAAATGGGCTGCCGTCTTAGTTTGTGTTTCGAACACGTAAAATAGTCTGTTTGTAAAAATTTTAATCCACAAAATGAAAACTTTCAGCAAGCAAGCTTTCTATTAGTCAGTAAATCATATGCAACGTGCATTAAGGATACGGACAGTAAGAATAGTTCTTTTATAAATCTGAATCGGGGCACTAACAAAACTTTTTTTGAAGTGAATTGCTCTTAGTACATAATATGATGTCTGTTAATATTACCACGTTTACAAAGACAGCATTCTTTGTTGAACGTTTATATGATGGGTTTTTGAGGAAGACAGAGAGATACAGACGAGACAAATAAACACAGCTGGGACGTTAGAACACAGAGTTCTGGGACATAACTGGAGGACTCGCGGTACTGATGACAGAAGAATGGAACCAACTAGAAATGGGTGAAGATAAAATAGAATACATGGGATTGATGATGAAAGTAAGATTTTAGTAAAAAAAAATAATCTTTCCAGAGTGTATTCAAGTTATAACTAAAAAAACAAACATTTTATTGATGGAATATTAGTCCTTTTGCAGACTTGAGTTTGGAAAACTCAGTACTGAAATTAGCTCCTCTCTCTTTGGTGCAGAGTTGAAACCACGCGTCTCAAACATATGTAGATCACGAATATGACGAGGCTCATATGGTTTTCTCTGCGCAGAAGCTGTCATCAAGGACATGTCTAAACTGATAAAAATAGGTTTGATCATCGGCATACCGAAATTTAAAGTTATTGAATGGTATCATGGTATTTGCATAGGATTACTTTGGGAGCTGACTGTGGGTCCTGGAGAAATTGGCGATTGACAAGAAGAAGTGTGGGGGGTACATATGTACACTTAAAAGACGCCCCCTCCTCCTTTACCTCCAATCTCTCACATTATAATCCTAAATTCCTGTGCGTTTGAAGCTGCCGGGTTACCAAATCAAAAAAGACAGTTATACTTACGCTAGCAAAATGGTGAGTTTCAAAGAATTAGACACACGCATTTGTCTCAGCTATTCTTCTAACGAAGTTAAAGACACAAACAGGCTTCGAGATGATGCGAGCATTTGTTGTTTACAGATATATATTTTGCGATCAATATGACCTGTTAGTCCGCTAGAATAAGACGTGAGAAGTTGGATATTTCGCTTGCTGAAAACCTCAAATGTGATAAAAGGCGGCCCCTACACAGAACTATAATACACAGAATTTAGAAAAGACAACACAATAACCAGCTTTTGATAGTTAGTCTTAGACAATCTTGAAAATAAATTGCAACATGTGATTAGCAATAAATATTTATTTCCAAAGCAGAAGTGGCAGGCTACAAGGATTCTTTTCAGTATTAAAAGTCAAGTGCCTATACTATTAAAAACCAAACGAATCACCTTCTCCAATGAGTTAAACGGCGGTCGTTGCGTGAATGCCAGTGATGGAGTCAGGCAAAATCTATAAGCAACCATAAGGTTCACTAAATATTCGATTACGATACAAAAAACAGTAAGGTTGCAAAAATATCCGGTAAATAGTTTGGTTCACATAATTTTTTTTATTTCTTCTACATGTGTAAAAAATTGGTGAGAACTTTAAAAATCAAAATTATTTTATCAATTGCATTGTCAGAAAAAGAACAACCAAAAAAGTCAGCAAAAGGCAAATAATTTAATGAAGAGGACAGGGATATCAATTCAGCTGCTTCAGAAATATAGATTTGGCGGTTTGAAGGGGTTTTAATAAAATGTCCATTTGCTGATTGCATTGAAGAACAAATATATGAATATAAATTATTTGACTGGAAATGTGTAAGGAATCATAAAGTAACTAGCTATTTCGACGCAGTTTTCTATTATAAGTAGTAACTATAGCATTCACATAATAAGTAGTACTCAAACTCAGTGTATGTTACTTTTAATAGGGACCGCTCCGGTGGCCTAATGGTTAGAGCGTCCGCCTCGGATGCGGGAGGTCGTTGGTTCGATCCCCGGTCGAGTCATACCAAAGACTTACAAAAATGGTACTAACAGCTGCCTCACTTGGCGCTCAGCGTTAAGAGGTTAGTGTTAGGACTGGTCGGCCTGGTGTCAGGATAATGTGACTGGGTTGGACATCATGCTACATGTCTGCGGCATGATGCCTCAGTGCTAGACATCACTATAAACTGCCACACTGCAGACATCGTAGCGATATAACTGAAAAATTGTTAAAGCTACGTTAAAAATCATAATCACATCACATCACATCACTTTTAATAAGATAACACTTGATATTACATATTTTTATTTAGAGGTACAATACTTATGGGTGAATTTGAATATTTTCATTTTGTTAAATTTTAGAGAGGTTTTAGAAAGTAATCAAAATAAAAATTGTTTCTTCTGTTGGCTGTTTACTGTATGTGGAAACTAAATGATCGGTTTTTTGTTTTTCAGGACGTATCCAAAGAGAGAGAAATGGTCAATAAACTTTTGCATCGCATGCTGGACACAGCGTTTGAAACTTTCAAAGATATGGGAGTCAGCGAGTCTGAACTGAAGGAAGTTGACAGAAAACGAGCCTTGATAAAAGCATGTTACTTCCATGCAGTTGCCTGCTATTGATGGACTGTGATAGCGATGCCGATAGATATTCACCTTAGATCAGCTATTGTTTTAAAGCAAATGGTTATTTTAGAAATGCATACTTGACAGATCTAATACAAAAAGGATTTTTTATTCTGGAGACAAATTAACTCACCGTTTTTTTAAATTAATAGCGTCAAGCAGGCCTATACGTTTACTTTGTTAACTGCAAGATCATTGAATCAATGATAATTTTATTAGTAACTCTAAATTTCTCTAATAATTTGCATCTGATAAATATACACTATTCACATTTTTAAATAGTAAAAGAATGCCAACTTTTGAATCTCTGAACGATCGATATTAACGTACAACTGTCAATATTTGTTTTTAAAAATTGTCCTATATACGTTAACACAATCTTTCCTTTTGGTTTGAATTGTACATTAAGGCATTCAAACATTTATTGACAAAAATATTGTAAAATTGTGACAAAATTCGTTTGTACCTTTCTTATAGTTGCTCAGGATGCTGGCTTCATTTGTTTATTGGAAAAGTTTTGTATTGTTTGCATTGTATCGTACATAAAACTGTCGTATTTGGCATGTTGTTTAAGGGTTTATAAACAGTTCAGTTATATATCCAGTCCAAGCAAATGACAAGAATGTTTACACGCATACCTACATACATACATACATACATACATACGTACATACATACACACCTGCACATACATACACATATACATACACACATACATACACACATACATACAATCATACATAAATACATATATACATACATACATACAGCATAGATAGACAGACCTTCTGGAAGCTGCTGAGGCACTGTGGAGTACCAGAAAAAATCACAAACATCATAAGGAACTCCTACGAGGGAATGACGTGTAGAGTGGTCCATGGCCGGCAACTTACCAGAGCCTTCCAAGTAAGGACAGGAGTGAGACAAGTATGTTTGTTCTCACCCTTTCTTTTTCTGCTCGTGATAGACTGGATAATGAAGTCATCAACAGCCCACAAACAAAATGGCATACAGTGGACCCTCTGGACACAACTGGACGACCTTGACTTTGCCGATGAACCACACCCAGCAACAGATGCAAGAAAAGACCAACATCATTGCAAAAACATCAGCAAGCACTGGTCTTAATATAAATAAAGGAAAGAGCAAGATCCTGAAGGTCAACACAGCAAACTCGACACCCATCAAGCTGGAAGGTGTGGAGCTGGAAGAGGTAGTGAGCTTCACCTACCTTGGCAGCACAGTTGACAAAGAGGGTGGAACTGATGCTGATATTAAGACCCGTATCGGCAAGGCAAGAACAGCATTCTGCCAGCTGAAAAATGTCTGGTCATCCACAGAACTGACAACTAATATCAAGATCCGAATGTTCAACACCATCGTAAAACCTGTCCTACTCTATGGAGCTGAGACCTGGAGAACCACCACAACCGATATGAAAAGGATCCAGACATTCATCAATACCTGCCTCAGAAGAATCCTCCGAATTCGCTGGCCAGACAAAATCAGTAGTGAACAACTGTGGCTGCGAACACAACAACAGCCTGCAGAGGAAGAAATTCTCCAACGGCGCTGGAGATGGATAGGCCGCATACTCCATAAGCCTGCATCCAGTACCACCAGGCAAGCACTCACCTGGAATCCACAGGGGAAAAGGAAGAGAGGCCGGCCAAGAAACACCTGGCGGCGGGACCTGGAGAAGGACCTAAAGAAGACAGGCCACACGTGGGGACAGCTGGAGAGACTTGCTCAAGACCGAGATGGTTGGAGAGAGTTTGTTGGCGGCCTATGCCCCAGCAGGGGCCACAGGCGTAGATGAGATGAGATGATACATACATACATTCATACATACACACACACATACATACATACATACATACATACATACATACATACATACATACATACATACATACACACGCATACATACATACATACATACACATACATACATACATACATACATACATACATACATACATACATACATACATACATACAAGCAGACAGATAGACATGCAAGCATTCTTAGTTGTATCTATATATCTAACTATCTAGTGATCGACGTTTAGTTAGTCAACCAATACCTCTTCTCTCTCTCTCTCTCTCTCTCTCTCTCTCTCTCTCTCTCTCTCTCTCTCTCTCTCTTTGACAATTGCAAAACACGTTGAAAACAGGAGAATACAATTGACCGTTATATCCAGGATGTTGGGTCTAAACTCCCCATCAGTTCCCAGCAGGAAGATTATTCGTGGTTAGCTTAGCTGCAAGAAACACGTAACGGACATTCGTTTTTACGAACCAAAAACACGTTTAAACTCTAAGCACTGGTGCTGCAGAAAGGCCCCTTTTCAATGCATTTTAAAATGAATAGTGCATTGTTTAATAGAAGAATATATTTACAAGTAATTACATTTATAATACATCTTAAAATTTTAATTATCACTGTTCAGTTGTGGTGGCATGTGCCATTGCAGCATCTCCTACCAAAATATAATGCTGCAGAAAACTTATTTTCTGGGGATTTTTCAGATGTAATCGTTTAGAGCGTAGCGAACGGAAATCATTGCAAATTAGTAAACATTTCATATATTTTAAATAAAGTGTTTGTCATCAGAAGTCGGGAGCGGCGACCTATTTACATTCATCCAACATTTATCAGTGTCCAAATATTGAGAAAAGGAAATCGGATGCTTCAAAGTCAGTTGTTTTTCTAGATGAATGGTAGATGTTTACATAGTCTTGCATTGCAGGCTAGGGTCTAGCTTCAAACAACGTCCCAATGACTAGTTAGTTACCTACTCTCTAATTTTCAAAGCTGCAGTAAGTTTCGAAGATGCCATTTTCGATTCTCTGTGAATAAAATTTGCAATTAGAATTTCGCACCATCGGTTGACGACGAATTTTCTCCTCATGCAGAAAACAAAAGTACTTCAGCACCACGAAGATAACGTCGCCAGATGCTATTGTAATTTAAAGTTTTTCTTGTACGATGCAGATAGATATCTTAAAATGGATGTGTTCCATGAGCAAGAGTTTTCAATATTCATAAAATCTCTTTTTGAAGATGAGGAAAGCGACTAAGTTATCGTTATTCCAAATCAAGGTAAATGAGATGATTGAAGTGAGAACGCCATTAGCTTGTAGCTAGAAGTCATGTCAACAATGGCAAATAGCTGTATGAAACCATTAGTAGATCTCTAATTTAAAAATCGCAAAGAGTCTCACCTTAAGATTTTGTAAAACATATGACGCACGCAAAACAGACGTTTGTGTAAACGTGTCTTATGGTATTTTAACATGCAACGCTCTGCGTGATGAGCATAATTAGTTCATGCAACAGCTTTCTGCAGTATGAAAAGATTGTTATGCATTTTTATGACCTTGTTATCATGTCCATTAATCATATAGTAAACATAATAATTAAATACAGGAAAGAGTCCAGAAATAATCATTAGCAAAGGTAATACACACACAAATATGTGTCTGTGTATATATGTATATACAGCGAAGACAATTTTGAACATATTTTCTTTAATTTGCTTTTTTCAGCCTTATTTAGCTCAAGTGTCAGTGATAGTGTGATACTATTTCCGTTCGTCCGTCTGTCCTTTACCAAATATTCTTCTAAACAGATCAGATGAAATTCACAAAACTTAATTATTTTGTCCAGGTAATAAACACGCGGAAGACTGGTTTCTCTCATTGCTCCTTGCGGGACGTCTCATGGAGGGTTCAAAGGTAAAATCCCCACCCCCACCTCCAAAAAGGCAGCAAGCCATTAAACTGATATTTTCAAGTATTTTGGATCCAACTTTGTGCATGCAGTGCTAGGAGGAGGATATTTGTTTTATACAATATATTTAGAATTTTGTCCCCTGGGTCAATATATGTACCTGGAGGCAAAGTGGGAGGGGATTTTCAAAGTAGGAATGGTCCCCAAATCAGTCAACTTGATGGCGTCTCGAATCAAACTAGAATTTATTTAGTACTACGGTCGCCATATTTGCATGGGCGAGTCTTGGATAATGTAAATAATTCCGTAAATTATGGAGTTCTTTTTGTCCTTTTTGAACACATATATACACGAGTTACTCCTTTTTGTTTGTTTAATTTGTTTTAAATACATTAAAACCAGGAACTTGAAATACTGAACGCAGACGACACAGTTTTGGTAGAAAAGGACTGTTCTAGAAACCAGAAAGGACAGTGAGCA
This sequence comes from Megalonaias nervosa, assembly GCA_016617855.1. Taxonomy (NCBI): domain Eukaryota; kingdom Metazoa; phylum Mollusca; class Bivalvia; order Unionida; family Unionidae; genus Megalonaias; species Megalonaias nervosa. The sequence continues at coordinate 27,958 of JAECUM010002834.1, forward strand.
GTCTGTTTGCTTGTTTACATTGACAGCTTCGTTTGCTTTGAAACGCCAATAAATCGAAAGTGTTAGTGTCTCCCTGGCGATAGTCAAGCTGATGAACGAAATGAATCTGTTCTGTGAAATGTTATATCCTTGATACTTTCCGTTTTAAAAATCATATAGGGTACATACATACATACATACATACATACATACACCTACCTACCTACCTACCTACATACATACATACATACATAGATATATACACCTACCTACCTACCTACCTACCTACCTACATACATACATACATACATACATATTAAATTTAATTAGACTTAATATGATGTGCGGGCAGTCGCGGATTTAACATTAGGCAGACAAGGCATCTGCATTGGCGGCAAGATCAGGACGCAGATGATTTTAAAGTAGAAAACTATAAGATTGTTAAAAAAATATTTATTTACTTTTTAAAAGATTGTCACCTAAACATAGGGGTTATAACTCTCGACAACTATCCCTCGCAGATGTTCTTAACAATGGGAAGGACAATGAATAACAACATATGATTATGACAATCTTAATGAAAGTAATAAAGAAAATATGTGCCTATAACATTCTTAATGAAAATGATTATAATAAAAGCATACATATGACAATCGTAATGAAAATTAAAAAGAAAATATGTGGCTCGAATTTGTTCACACAAAAAAACCCCAAAGAAAAACATACCGGAAACAAATATCGGGAACAATTGTGTGACACTCTAGTAAAGAACTGGAATATCATATATATGTCATTGAAAGGTTATAAAGAGTTTTTCACAGTTTAACTGTTAAGAAAAGAGTCACAATAGTTGTCCGTCTTTGGTGACGTTATGCTCGGCTGACATGGGTGAAAATGTGATTTCCCCATACGAAAGTTGATGTTGCAAACACGTCTGTTCTCTACACTCTACTGGTAATGTTTGCAAAGTGGCAGTCTGCTATTGATGCCCAAAATAAACTTCAGTCAATACATGCCATAGACTAATACACAGATTAATACGGTTGTCTGAGTAACGAATGCATAGATGAATACAGCAGTTCCTGGTTAACGAGTACATAGATGAATACGGCAATTCCTGACAAACGAGTACATAGATGACTACGGCAGTTCCTGAGCAACGAGTACATAGATGAATACGGCAATTCCTGACTAACAAATACATAGATGAATGCAGCAGTTTCAGACGTATCGTCTCTCCCGCAAATGACATATAGACAAACAAAGGATAATTGACGTCCTTGCCGAATCAAGGAACCAATGCTTGTAGGCATACTGTCCTGGAGTTAACACTGTCCTCTACGTACATAACATCCGGACTAGGAATTTCAGACAAGCTTGGTGAACAGCAACACTCACATTGAATTTCCTCCCAAAATTCGTTGTCCCACGCAATGGTTGTAGTCCCGGTGACACTCAGACCTATGCCAGCCTGTGAAGGAAGACATCCTTCCCTTAGCGATAGACTACACTACACGATCCTCAGTTCACCAAGATCGGTTTTATCTGCCGCCAGGTAAACTCGTGACCTTTATCGGGACTTTCTTACTATCCATGTTTGTTACTCACTCTTGCAGACTTACACCTATACATAACACCAAGGCAGTGAAAGGAGACAAATATTTTTGTTTAAAAAGAACAGGGGTTCCTGTCCCCTTTTTCAAAGAACAAAAGAAAAAGTTAAAATTAAACTTTGCAATAATTTAAAGGTATAAATGTCTTTAAAGGTTCTGGCTTTAAGACTTTGTATTTGGCCGGCAGGGGTGGGGCTCTGACAGTGTTTAGTGGCGGCAGAATTATAAATCACAGTGCGCTTGTATAATTTTGGCTATATATGCATAGTTGTCATTACGTTCACTTGAAAGTTACTGCTTGACTGCATTTTATTATAACTGAATTGCAACACAGATATACAAAAAATAAATTACTTACTGCAAGAGATGTTGCTAATTATACAATTTTTAAACGCATATCAGGACTTTTGAGATTGCACTGGATTGCCTAATTTCACTTTACTTTAAAGAGATAGGGACTGTTTTGTGTACACACACACACACACACACACACACACACACACACACACTCACACACACATACATATATATATATATATATATATATATATATATATATATATATATATATATATATATATATATATATATATATATATATATATATATATATATATATCTGTGCCATTCAATATGTTGGCGAAACCATGAATTTCAGAAAGCGAAGGAATAATCACAAAAACCATGTTCGCAACAAATTCAACGCGAAAGTTGCCAACCACTACAGCTCAAATGGACATTAAGTTGAGTACCTCGAAATTTTACAGATTAAATCTACCCTGTGGTTGACAGACATACGAACACACCATAAGAAACGATACTGGATACTACAATTGAAACCTCATGGGGAGTTTGACCTAAACGAAAACGTCTAACCTTGCCGTTACAGTAAAATTTAGTCATCAGATTTACACCTGATGTACATTTTTCGCTAAAATCTATCCAAGTAATTACATTTTTATAATTGTGTTATCTTTATTATTATTATTATTATTATTATTATTATTATTATTATTATTATTATTATTATCTGTGTTGTTGTTGTCCCTTATCCCGAAACAATTTTCTTACCATGTTCCTCCAAAACCTCCTTGTATAACTCTACCGGGATATAATTTATTTACCAAATCCTGCAAATGGAGTTGATCCCTCGCCAAGCTCTGTTTCTGTAATTTGTTCAGAACTGACGGTTCGCAGTGTGATAGACAAAATAACGTGCTCATCTGTTATTTTTGCACAATTTGTATCGTTATATCTCTTGTTGTAAATTTCACCTAGTGATTCTAACATGTTGGAGTCTAGAAACTTTTCGTACATTTTGTGTTAAGTCTTTGTTTGTATAAGCTAATAGTTTCTTTTTTCTCCTGACGAAGAGCTTGTTTTGTTGGAACAGTCTGGAAACCGTTTTCAATTTGCGCATTTTCCAATTTGTGCGTGAGAGAGAGAATGAATGTCAAATAAGAATGAATTCCAATGTGAAATTGAGTACCGAGTGCTTTAAACATAGTTAATGCATTTCCAGAGTTAAAATTCTTACTGGAGGAAAGACAAAAGTCAAAAAGATTTAAAACTTTTATATCTCAAGTAGTATTGCATACTTCTTCAAATCAGCGATATCATAGAGCCATACATACATAGACCGGTTGGGGAACCATGACATGGAATTTGTTAATATTTCCTAAACATGAAATTACAAGAATATGACATTTTTTTAATCTGGTAAATTTCAGTTAGTCTGTGAACTTAGTTACCTGATAACAGAATGATTTATAAAAATAATTACTGTCACAGCAACGTTTGTGTGAAACATTGCGCAGATTACGGACCAGTGGTTTAAAGAAAAAAACCCAAAGGAAAACAAGTTATTGTTTTTAATATTTTAAATACTTTAAATTCAAAATTATTTTGATGTTTATCAAAAAAATTGTTTAAAAACAGTATATCACGATTGTCTTTTTATCACATTTCACCAACACAAACATGTTTGTTATCATATGAAAGAGAAATGAGTTAAGGCTTGCAAAATAAAAATGCCACAATCTTTTAATTAGTCACCCGACTCTTAATTAAACATGAATTTTTATGCATGTGAATTATTCGGAGTCTAAATATTATTTTGTATCTTAAATTCTACGTTCAGTGTCATAAATCAATTAAATACGGAAAAGACAAAACTTTGTGTAATTAGAAAAAAGTCGTCCTCAATTTGTCTTCTAGATCAAAGCATAAAACAGAAATGCCTATTGTTTGAAACTTTATGCACATGACCATACATGTATGTTAAAATAGGATGGAGTCATATTCGGAGCACATGGTATATTTCTGTATATTTGGGGATTTATATCTGAATTGTTTTTTCTTTTGATTTTTTTAAAATGTTCTTCACGCACATACTGTTTATCAGTATGTTTTGTTTTGTTTTGTTCATTACTCAAGAAGCCAATAACTTTATTGTTTTTATTGCATATAGACATGAATCTTCCGTGATTTCATTATGATTGAAGACAGGATACAATGAGCTTTCTAAGGTGTTGATTTCTAGCTGTTTATTCTGTAAAGAATCTCGAATCTCTTCATTTTACTGAATAATTTACATTTTATCTTTAAAGTTGCAAAAGCTAATCCCGTATGATCTATCTCGAACCAAGCTCACTGTGTGTGTGTGTGTGTGTGTGTGTGTGAATTGGATTTTTTACATAGCTTTAATAATTTTTCAGTCATATCGCTACGATGTCTGCAGTGTGGCAGTTTATAATGATGTCTAGCACAGTGTCATCATGCTGCAGACATGTAGTATCACGTCCCACCTGGTCACATTATCCTGACATCAAGCCGACCTGTCCTAATGCTGAGCGCCTAGCGAGGCAGCTGTTAGTACCATTATAAGTCTTTGGTATGACTCGGTCGGGGTTCGAACCCGCGACCTCCCGCATCCGAGGCGGACGCACTAACCACTAGGCCATAGAAGCGGTCACCAAGCTCACAGAGTAATTATATTTATGCTAAAAGTTGATCAGATAAGTATATATTTATAAAAGTTGAAAAAGAGCAAAGACTTTTTAATTTTAATGCACGAGTTGTCATGACAATATTAAATAAGCAGAGCCATCTCTTAGGCCTGGAGGTCATGGAGGTCGCGAAAGACGTGCCGTATGTATTCACTTTCATGTTTGTCCAACTGCAACTGCAAATTGCATTGACCCAGATCTGCCGTTAAAAAATGCGCCAGCAGATCTGGGTGTAAACAGAGTTCGGTAGGAGTATTCATTATAACAAACGACTTAGACCATGAACTGGTGGTACGTAATGCGACGCCGAGTCCATGTTGTTTGCAATTGAGCGGACTTCTAAGCGAGTAGAGGCAAAACCAGCTTGCAGGGTTCTTATAAAAGAAGGTAAAATGTGGCTCATGGTTCAAGATGTTGCGCTGATTTTATCTTTTTTCCAAATATTTTTGAAAATTATGTGTTAGTTTTCATTTATTTTGTCTTTTCTCAGAAGAGTATGTTTGTGTGTGTGTGTGTGTGTGTGTGTGTGTGTGTGTGTGTGTGTGTGTGTGTGTGTGTGTGTGTTGATGTAATAGGGAATACGGACTATAGATGTCATGTTTATGGAAGATTATCTAAGACTTATAGACATACCGCGTATGAGACATCAACGTAACTTCTGGTCTAACACTATAAAGAAAAAGATGAAAGAAGATATTAGCAATCGCCAAATGATATCACCGACTAGTACGATGTTGGTTAACATGATAAGAGTTGATGATCAGAGACGCATCGTACAGGTCAAAGACTGGATTCTACTGAAATAGAACATACTTAACGCAAAGAGGTTGCAGATTACAAAGTGTACATGATAAGTCAATTGTCAGTAGGCGCAAGGATGCATATCTGCAATGAAATGTTTCGTATTAGATGCACGGATTAGCTGCCGGTAAAGACTTCTGTGAGCTGACACCATTTCATCATAATAATTACAAAACTTTGATGTCATGCCTCACCTTTTCACGTGTTACATTCACTTTCAGAGCTGATCGCATGGATATAGATCATTCAGGTTTAAACCAATAGTTTTTCACAAGTAGATCTATTTTTGTCGTTTGTCTGGCCAGCTATCTAATTTCTCTATAAAGTGAAACCAAAAGTACTTTTCACCTTTCACATATACAACATCAGTGTTCAGTTAGGAAGAAAAATTTACGATGTACAGTATGTCACCATAAGTATGTCTCCACTTCTAAAAATCGAATATTTTTTTTTATATAGTAAATTACCTTCCTTAAGAATGTAAAAGCAAACAAGTGATCAGTGGAATCTGGTGTCTCAACTGAATCCGGAAGCTTGTTAGCAAAACCCCATGAGTGACTTTAATAAACTTTCACAAAATAACTTAATTAGTCAAGACAGAAACTAGTACAACTATAGTAATATTACCCCATTGTTTCGGTTGAATACAGAAATGCAGTTAGCGATACGTGACATTTAAAATTTGTACATAAAACTTTGATGTTGTTTGAAACGATAAAATATTCTTTCTGCATCAGCAGGCGAGACAGGCATGCCAACGTGGTTTTTTTTTTAAATAACCAAGTACAAAACTTGAGGACCACATGGCAGATGGGTCAGTCATGACCAAATGTGTTATCCTCGTTAAAAAAAAGTCTATTATTAGTTTTTATCATTATACATTTTAAAATTATTATGCTATTCTCGTGCAGTTTTTGTTTTACGTTATCATGTGCAACAATTTAATTGTGCTTTTATGGGTTTTAGAAATATATATCTTTACATGTTATGAGGTAGACTAATAGTGAAGACGTTGATTTTGTCCATCCGACACAAGCATGTCATGTTCAGTTAGATTGTGAGAGTTTACATTATTAGTATACTGAACGAAATAACTATACTGAATTATTTTAACACCCTGCCACATCGCAACATGAAACAAAAATTTTCAGTGTAAGTCGTTAATCACGGTTTTTATTGATTTGACTGAATGACACAAACTTTAGTAATCTCGATGAAATAATACAGATATGTCATTTCCTAATTAAAAAAAAAAAATCTTATGATTACCTGGCAAGCTGTTACTGGGGACACAAAAAGTGAACACCAAAAATGTTTAGAGATTTGTTCTTTAACGTTGTTCCTGGGAACACAAAGAGCAGGTACCAGAGGTGAGGAGATTAGTTCTTTAACAATGTTCCTGGGAACACAAAGAGTGTGTACCAAAGGTGAGGAGATTAGTTCTTTAACACTGTTGTTTGGAACACAAAGAGTGTGTATCAATGGTGAGGAGAGTAATGCTTGAACAATATTCCGGGGAATACAAAGAGTGTGTACCAATGGTGAGGATATTAGCGCTTTGACAATGTTCCTGGGAGCACAGAGAGTGTGTACCAAAGGTGAGGAGATTAGTGCTTTAACAATGTTCCTGGGAACACAAAGAGTATGTACCAAAGGTGAGGAGGTTAGTGCTTTAACAATGTTCCTGGGAACACAAAGAGTGTGTATCAAAGGTTAGGAGATTAGTGCTTTAACAATGTTCCTGGGAACACAAAGAGTATGTATGAAAGGTTAGGAGATTCATTGTATACCAAATATTTTGCAAGGATTGTAGGAAAAAGTACAAAGAAAAAGCAAGGAATCAAGAAATAATGCAGTAATTAAGATGTCAAAAAGTGTGTAGACACACGTATTGTGCACTAGTTTGGTAACAGATAAAGTATAAGATGTTATGTTCCAGTTGGATAGCAGATTCATTGTAGAGAGGGGTGACGTAAAGGTATTGGTAGAGACAATGAAGGCGATTTAGCACCTGAGTTTTTAACTGTCAAATACCCTTTGAGTTCTGTACCCTACACCATTACACAAGATAATATCGTCTAACGGATTTATTGTATCAGCGCGACTTTCTTTCTGTTTTTTCATATAGTCATCTTTTTTCATCCGGTAACATATATTTCCCGTATGAGCCTTTTTCCCGGACACTTTGGGGACTCTTCTGATGTTGCATCATCTATTAAGATCAGTGTAGCCAATCGTTATTGATTGATGAAGTTTCCATAGTGGTGACTCTCCAAAATCGTCAGCTTGTACGTGAGTCAGTGTTCTGATGTTATCTTAACGGGACAACTAGCATTCATAATCGTGTCGTCACAGTTTGTGGATCTTTCGGAATGTGTATATTTGAATGTATTAGTGTGTTTTTAATGGCATCTAAGCACGATAATGGCTATAACGATACAACTTAAAAGTAAAGTTATAAAAATATAACAAAAAAAAGAAAAAGCATGGAATATTTTGGGAAGATAAACCCTTGCAAACAAATGTAAACATCAATTACTACAAGACACGGTATTAAAAGCATAGTAATATAAGGGAGGGGTTTAATGTTCTGATTCATGTTTGTGGAATTTTCATTCCAGAAATAATGCCACGTATATTGCACATGCCAATTTAAGTAATATTGGAAGTCAATATATGGATTCCACCATTCAGAAATGAGTGACAGTGATGTAGCTTTGGCTGCTTTATCTGCCCTCTCATTCCCGTAATATCAATGTGACTAGGCAGACAACAGTACAAACTACGTCTCAATGATTGTATGAGCAAATCGTGTTTCCTTAAAATCTCGTATATTAAGTGGTTGTCAAATTGAGCTTTTTGCAAGGCTTTCATGGTGGAAAAGGAATCCTAAAAAGGTTTCAGTGTAGTTCAGAGGCTTGAGTACAGCTGTAATTTCTGTTGCAAAAATGAAGGTTTTAGCCGGAAAGCTTGCCAGTCCCGTGGGTCGGTGGTTCTTCCCAGCATATTTCCGGGTTGTTCCTCCACCAGTATACTGACCGCCATGTACAGCCTATCATGTGCTAAAAATAACGTTAAATCACGTATAACCAAACCAAATTGGCCCTGAAGACTACGTCATAACGGAGATTAGATTGATTAGAAGACAAATTGGTGGTACACTGAAGAACCAGTTTTGTTTGTCTGCGATAAATTTTGGTTTATGTGCTTAAACATAGAGGCTTTCTGACAGAGGACATTATTCAGGCTCCCGGACAAAGTCTATGTTCCGGGTCGCATGATAGATCGTGCATAAGAAGGTAAGATTTACAAACCGATCGATACACAGTCGAGCCATAGTCAAGTTTAGACCGTACTAAATTATCTTCATAACCGAAGCTGGACCTTCTATTCTGTTCCTTAATCCTTGTTTCACGACACGTAATAAATCCGGGGCTTTTCACGCTTTCCACATCCGGGGCTTTTCCTTTAGGTATCTAATATGTGGAACAAAAGTTAGTTTACGGTAAAACTATTCCGAAAAATCGATAAGAGAACCGTCACGTCTAGACAGAGTTTGGGATCACCATGAAATCGCAGAAATGCATGTAATCAGTTTGAAATTTTGAAAACTTTCATCCATTTTCTTCCGATTATTTCCTAACTCTATTTTTAAGCTTACCTGTAGTTAAAGTTCAATGGTATAGATACTCATTGATCTACAGTAGATGAAAATGTTATCGATATATAATAAGCCATCACTTCCTGGATTAGGAACTTTCACAATGCCGTTAATTATTTATATTGATAGGGTAACTGACACTATGAAGCTCTGTGGTGCACCCATATCCTGAGGATAGATTTCAGAACGGGTGATTACCTGCCTTAACTTTCAAATTTCTGTCTTCAAAATAAATTTGAGATGAAGTTAGGTAGGTCCCACCTTAGACAAAGATTGAATATGTGATTCATTATGCATACTTCCATATGGTTTCACAAGCTTTTTCAATGTCTATGAACTTGAAAACTACATGTTAGTTCTTTACGAAAGCGTCTCGAAAAATGCTTCAAGTCGGACTAGGTGGTTTCTTGGACTCGGATTACTAGAAGAGTCTATAATTTTTCATTCGTTCCATGGTTTTTGCAATATTGTTTCTTACAGATATGGAAAGATACTAGGAAGGGTTGATATAGTCCATTCCATAATTAGGCGTTGGCATTAATGTTGCTTTTTACCAAGACAGTGATAAATCACCAGTTTCCTAAATTTCAAAACAAAATTTTTAGTAGTACTGTACTGAGTATTGTATCAGGCACACGCATCAAACGCTGATAGTTGATATCATCTGGTGCTGTCGAAGTGTAATGGGATTGATCAAAAGAGTCATAGTTTTAAGACAGTTGACGATTTAATTTGAATCTTCAGCAGATTTGAAATTTCAAGGAAATTTCATGTAGGGTTTTAACGCATAAGACATTTGTTCAGAATTTGCCTCTTGTGAGTAAATGTTTCGGACAATGCATTTGAAATTTCTGGTAATGTTGTGACCATTTCTTCAATGTTCGATACGGTTGCTTTTATTTTCGCCAATTATTTTTTTTTGTACTAGTTTCCATAGTGATCTAGAAGACGAGCGAGAGTTTAAACAAAAGGCATTTGATCTCCGTGTTTATTTCTTCATCCTTTAATGGTACTACAAGCTTTAACTCGGTATATACTGTAATTTATTCTGATTTTCAAATGCTTTATTGGCATTTAACATTTTATGAACCCTTTTACTTTCCCTTATGACGTATCAGAAGGCATCATCAAACCAACGTTAGCTGACACATTTAGGAATCGTTGATGTTTTTGGTATTGTATCCATTGCAACATCCTCGAGTATCTTTGTGAAAAGGGATGCTGCGACCACCACGTTGTCAACTGTCAAATTTGATTCGCAGATAAGACTGAAACGTTTCCAAAGCTGTCTCGCTCAGTCCCAGTCTTGACCATTGCCCTTTAGGTTTCAGAGTATTAATTCTTAAGTATACTACAGAGAGGTTGTCACCTGCTTCCCAAGAAAACTGAAGTAAACGAAATGGATCACAAATGGTAAGACTCTAAGTACAAGCATTGATCCTGTCGCATGATCCAGGTAGATGTAGGATTTATCGTTAAAATGGTAAAGTTTGTGTTTTGAGATAAAGTCTACAATTTGCTTCACTTAGAAGTTGATATCATTGCAGCTCCAGTGTCTATGGTTGCAATTAAACTCGCCAAGCTGAACAAAATGTGATGGCGACTGGTCAATTAGATTGTGAAAATTATATTGATTGACTCGAGTGCTTAGAGGGAAATATATTCGTCAAACTGCAAGGGTTTTGTATATGGATGCACGAACAGCTATAGACTGTAATGTAGTTTTGAGATTACTTTGGCGGTGGGGGGTTTAATATGTTATGCTGATGGACACTCCTCGAGTTGTCTTATCAGTATTTCTTGGAATGTTGTTTTAGGTTATGAAATGCATGTTATGAATTTTATCGCTTGCTTCTAGGATGGTTTCAGGAAGGCAGAAGATATTGAGCTACGGCTAGTCAATAGTTCTCATTAAACGACATAAATTCCAGTTGCATCGTTACTGACATAGTGTATAAAACCGTGCGAATCAGACACCTGCATGAAGTGGCTTATAGTTCATGTTTTCCCCTATCTCCAAGGACCTCAGAACAACAGTCGTTGTCAGCTAAAATGTTCTTAAACGCGCAAATACTGATGTAAATTTTTCTTTATCACTTAATGACCACACATCATGAAACTCAAATTTCACAATCGCATAGTTTTTCTTTCTTGGTTCACGTTTGTATGATTTATTAGTAAGCATTCTAGAGCCGAATATTGTTGCTACTCTTTGGTCATAAACCGAATAGCATAAAGAAGTAAAACCAACAAATTTGTAAACATTAAAAAAAAATAATTTAGTTATGGAAGTTATACAACTTAAACAAATTTAAGAAGAACTTATAGTAGTATGAATTAAATCCAAGATGATCCAATTAAAAGTTCGACACAAGTCCAGAAAAATGGAATGTTCCGAATTAATTCCAGATCCTGGAATGCACTTTTCTGCCAAAAGTCCTGATATATCACAATGGCATTGTATAGATTTCCATTGAATAATTTCACAATAGTCCTAGAATAATATTTCAGTCCAATGAGTACTTTGTAATTGCAATGGAAAAGCAGACAAAGGTTTCCTATCAATAATATCCAAACACACCATTAAATATATCTGCAGACTGATTTTACAACAAGAACATATGAAATAAGAATGAAAATAATTGTCCAGTGCTACCTAATACTGTAATACACAAACAAAAGGGGTGAAAATGCATTTTGCGCCTAAATGCTACTTGACATTTTGCAAATATCCCACAGTATAAAATAACTCACCTGACCTAACCCATCCAATGGGAAATAGCGTAATTTTTCAAAGAATCCTTCTGATAGAACTATCCAAGATGAAACGACCCCAAACTAATAAACTGGTTTATTTATTAATATTATTATTAACGATCGTAAACACCTACGTAAACACCTACTTATAGATACTACGCGGTCTTCACTTTTATCACCTTGAAACTGAAATACCCTTGTACAAACGTAGTAAATATCTTGATTATAGTTTACAGTCATGAACAAAAATTATACCTAATATAGATAGCCATGTACCAAGAGTTACAAAAAATAGATATACATAACAATATTAATAATTCACGTAATGCAATATAAAACACCCAAACACGTAATATAAAGAAAAATTCTTATCTCAAAATACTACAAATGCATGCCTAACAATATCCAGAGAATTGTCTGTGTTAAGAAATTAGGGAGGTTCTATTTTACGATATTAGTCCATGCTGTGAATACTTTACATTACGATGGCGGATGCTAGTAATTAGCTAATTACTCGGGTTGAAAAATATCCTCCAACAAAGACTTCCCATAATCAACCAATAATCACCAAAATCTAACAAAGCTATAAACAGGGAATTAATGCAAATAGCACCTCCCTCCCCCCAATTTATTACAGTATTATAGCGTCAGACATATTTATGGAAAGGATTGAAGAATATAACACTGGGAGGCCTGTCTTGCACGATATTGAGGAAGGTTTAGTCTCCACTTTAGCGGTGATGGTATACGATTTGCCGGCAGTATTTTGTGGAATTGTGTCTGCCACTGACTTTCCTTATATTTACACGTTGTATTTCATTTTCTTGCTTCCATTTACAAGTCTCTAGTCAGAAGTAATGGAAGTGATCGTCTTGTCAATTCGCGGGAGATTTGTTCCGTACATGTGTATGCAATATGTGTTATCCATTCTGCACCTAATGAATCAAGTGTTACTTACATTAGTCAAATCTTTAAAAATACTAAAATTACATCAATAGAATCTTGTCTCAATTTTTTTTAATCGTTGATAGGATAAGTTTACTTTTCATTATTGACCAATTATGAAACACTAAACCCGTATATACTCTATTTTATCCTCACCCATTTTTAGACTCGTGCACAATTGCTTTGTATCATTAATACCGTGAGTCCTATCGCGCAGCAAAGGAATATTCAAAACCCCGACTTTGATCGATATAAGCAACGGAACGCAGTCGAACGACAGAGTGTAAGAGCTTGTGAGAATCAGCTTGCAGTTACGGCGAACTTTGATTCGCTTCACTTGAGAGACGTTCTGAAATCTGACATTTTTGACCATTTCAGTCTCACTGCAGCCATACAAGTCTCTAGATCGCACGACTGGTCTAGAGAAGAAAATATCCCAATGGGTATTTCCACAAATCGCTGTGAGCGAAACATTATCAGAGTGAGTTTTGCAGTAACACCCTACAAGTAATTGACCAAAGCTATTTATTGTTGTTGTTGTTGTTGCACTATAATGGCTCTTTCGTCGATCATTAACGTGCTTTAGCTATCCAGAAATGTAAGTGCTTTAGCAGCTTTTGATTCCTATCATTGAATTCAATGATGGGAACTTGTGGCCAACTTTCTTGACGCGGCTGTGTTTCTTTTTCTGAGTGATTGGTTTGATTATTCCTGGTCCTTTTGTAACCAGGTCTCACCTTGTTGGAATTCGGTGATCGGTTTTCTATAATGGAAGAGTGCGACTTCGTCCCACGTGCTCTCCACCCGACTTGGAGACCAACGAGGTTACAGATTAATTCTAATATCTTCAATCAGTATTTCTCAGGTTGATAGATTCAATCAAAGAATAAACTTTACTTGATTAACCTTAACTTTGCTGACATAGACCACATCCATCCTAAAATGTAAGTATAATAAATAGTAAATCAGAACATTGACCTCTAAAAGATTGGAGACCAATGAAATTGAATCTGTCTGAAGCTTGGTGTGACAAGCCAGGTGATCAAACCGGGCCGTTCCGACCACCCGTCTTGCTGGAGCTGAGGCAGAAGTGGTGTATTGCATCGAAGTGGCAACAACTGGCCTCTCTCATCAGACAACTACCAAGATCCTATCCTCCAACGACACGGGATTTAACCCACATTACTAAACGTTGCTACACTTACGACATTCTGGACACGTTCGGTCTGTTCTGCATCCCAGGGCCTGCATGGAGGCCAACCATTCTGAAGGCAGTACAGGAAGTGAAAACATGATACATAGTCAGAGATCATCTTAAATGCAAATGACCGCCGTTTCTAAAGAAGATTTTTGGACAGTTTGATATGTGAGTTTCGCTGCTTCTTAATTACTTTCCAATGAAAATTGCCATTATTTTATCTGTTGTGGGAAATTTGACAGACTCAAGCTGAGCTAAAATTCATTTTGCGGAATTTACACATGTAAAATAAAATATTTCAAAACTTTGTCAATCTAAATATGGTCCTAATATATTTATTGATTTCATCCGTTGCGCATTTATTGGAAAAATTATTTATTTTATTTTATTTTATTTTTCCTTGCGTTGATTCAATTTTCTCTTTTTGCAAGGTTTCGTTTCATTGCTCATTTACTCTCTCTCTCTCTCTCTCTCTCTCTCTCTCTCTCTCTCTCTCTCTCTCTCTCTCTCTCTCTCTCTCTCTCATTATAGTCTAGATTTGTCTTAGCATTGATCCATGTTTGTTAGTTGAACATTTCTTCATTTTGCACAACAAATACGACTAAATTTTTATTTTATATATATCGAAAATTTATTTTTCTCCTACTCTTCCTAAGCCCCTCTCGCTCTCATTGTGGCATGGCTCTTTTATACCGGAGACTAGATAAGGCTTCCGACTTTATATATTTAGAATTTTAATCAAAATGCTATCAGAAATAGCATTTATTGTCATTTGTTATTCATATGTTTCTCTAATAAAATAACTGTTCAGAACAATTTTAAGTTAAAGTCTTTTGTAATTGTGTAATAAAGTTGTGTTAGTAATTGATAAAGTTGTATAATTGCCGGTAGATATCTGCCTTTCATCATATTTTTGCATGCTTCGAGGTATTTATTTAATTTTCAGTTGGAACACACAATGCTCTCTCTCTCTCTCTCTCTCTCTCTCTCTCTCTCTCTCTCTCTCTCTCTCTCTATATATATATATATATATATATATATATATATATATATATATATATATACACTCTGTGTGTGTGTGTGTGTGTTGCTGCCATGAAAGGAATTTTCAAGTGTTCTTTACCGAATTCGTGTATTAATTACATATTTTTAAACCCATTTTGACAGAAGAACGATAGTTCAACAAACATTGGTTTCATTTTACCTAAAAGATTTCTTGTGTAGGGAGTAGGCTTTTGTTTGGAATAATTGGAGCAAAGAAACAGCTTTCCAAATTCTAGTATAATAATCCAAATTTAAGTTTGGATAATCCAAATTCTGGTATGGAGAATTCAAGTAGTCTATTGTAAAGTTTCAATATTAATAACATTCCTGTAAGAAAGTAAAGCGAACACAACTTAGTTTACTCCATTTTTAAAATTTTATAGTAATTTTCGTATCCGATCTTTTTTTGAAAATATACCATTTAAACTCACTATTTCAGCTCACTCTATGTATCAGTGTTTAATCTTGTGAATTTCATAAATATTTGTAACGTAATCAATGCAGTGTATCTTGTCAAGAAGCATTTCTGAACGCTAATGTTTTTGTTTTTGGTAATGTGAGGTTTTTTGTTTTTTTTTTCACACTGGGTCTTCGAATAAGGGTGAGAATATGCTTTGTCATTGAGTTAATAAAAACTATTTGTATCGTTTAGCCCATTATCGTCATTTAGATTTTCCCTATGATTTAAATTAATAATGGGACATCAACATATGCAAGATTATCGAGGTCATGGAATGTAAAGTCCCTTGAGCAGGAAGAACTCACTACCGCAGCCAAAACTGAATCAAATGTTTCATATATTTCGAAATCCACTATCTGAAAATTTTTTTCCAAAAAAAATATACATTTCTATATATGTAAACTATTAATTCATCAGTCAACTAACGAAGAATTTAATCCTCGGCCCGATAAATTATCGCAATATTCATGATATTCATGCAGTTGCAGCGAATTAAACCTTACATAGAGTCAGAAAGGAATTTATTTTGCGACAAGTATCAAGGAGGTGGTTACCTTACATAAATCGCCTCAGACTTAAGATATGTATGGCATTTAACACATAGTCCCTTTCTTCAGCACATATAGCATTTTCTATACATCTGATTCACCAAAGTCTTTGGACTAAATACTTTGATTTGGACGTAAGTGAATAACCCACAACCCCAAGTAACACTAACGAACCAATCCAAAATTTATATCAAACAAAACGCACAGAATAAGAATGAAAGAGTGACAATACTTAACATTAACTGTAGATATATTAATAACACACTTCCTAGTTCTCATCAAGTAATTTATCAGCTAAAATTAGACAGTATCAGTTGTAACAAAAACAAACAAACCAACTGAAAAACAGAAAAACAACACACAAAAAAAAGAATCACTTCGACGAAACTTGGCTAAAATCTGGAATTCCCACATCAGAAATATTTCTTTACACACACTACTTTATAACCATGGTTTATCGAGAAACTTGCTATGTATTTATAGCTTTCTTAAAACAGTGGATTGGAGAGGAATAACTTTACCGCAAACAAATTGCAGCATAAAGTGATCGAAAATCGATAGTACTAATAAGAGTCATTTGATGCCCAAACGGGAAATCCTATGTTAAATGGGTTCATAGGTTTAACACGAAAGGGGCTCTTGAGACCCAAGACGTGACGGCAATGGGAACAGTGTTCGAGTTGACCTCAGTACGAGCTGTTCTAGTTAGGTATGGAAAATCCTGTAGAAAAGGGGTTCATAGGTTGAACATTGGAATGGGTTGATGGGGCAGAAAGGTTAATGGGGTTAAAGGGGAATAGATAAGGGTTTGAAGGTTAAGTTGAAAACATAAACATACACAAACACACAGAGACACACAGACACAAGGATTGTCGGGGATTTTTTTAAAATTTGTTTTCCCTTTAATTGATTTAATTTTACCCCAGACCTGTTTTGCTTTGCTTTTATAGTTCAGAGACGAACAGTAGTTGTGTCATGAATTAGTTTTGGCTTCCTTAATTAACCTTTTTACTATAGTTTCTTTTTGCTTATAAATGAAAGAAATCAGAGACAAGCTTAGTGTGTTTGATGCGGTTTAGTGCCTTTTCTTTTCCTAATTACTTCTTTGCACTATTCGGTCCACCAATGTATGGTACTTTTGTCTCCTTTCCCACTTGTTATGGGAATACACGTAATTGCTGCATCATTAATTATTTTGATTATGTTATCGTAATATAGGTCAGTATTTGTATCCCTGATGTCTTCTAATTAGATCCTACTTAGAATCGTACGGAATGTAGTCCAGTTTACCTTTTCAAATTTCCAATAGGGTATATTTGTTTGTGGATTCTTTTGGGTTTTTGAGATGAATTGTAATGAGATTGTAAAATGGTCGTTGCCTAGTGTATTATATGATAAAACTTCCCAGCCTGTTATTAATTCTTTTTCAGCGGTGCTAATGGTTAAATCAATTGCTGTTAAGGTCCCGCTTCTGGTTGGTACCCCGTTGTTGAGCATAACAAAATTATCTTTCTTTATCCATTGTTCAATTTATTTACCTCTTTGGTCTTGATGGGTGTCCCTCCCCACCCCCCACCCTCATGGTTCATTATGGGCGTTAAAGTCTCCACACATTAATTCATTTGTGCCTTACTTTTTAATAATTTCCCTGTAATTTTGATGGTTATTTAGATCATTCCTACCTGGGTCATATAGCTTGTATATTTCGAGTGAAAACTGGTTGATATGGATACGTATTTGTTGGTGTACTATCGCACTGATTTCAGCACTAAGGTCTACATCTTGTTGTAATATCTGGTCAGTGTAAGGAGTAGAGTCTTGGACATATATGGCGAGTCCGCCTCCTTTTTTTTTATTGACACGGTTCCTAAATTATTCTTGTTATATCTTGGAATTTTCGGGGTGAGTTTCATGTCATTATTTAGATGCGTTTCCTGTAGGCATATGATGTCGGGAATTTTCTTGGCTTTATTTATTGATATTATTAATTCAGAGTGGTTTTTAATACGGCCACGACAGTTCCATTGCCATATAAGTATTAGGTTTCTATCGCCTTTGGGTATTGCTATTTAATTGATGGTTGCTTAGCGCTTATTATTTTGTTGAAAAGTGATCATCTAATACTTAAATTAGTAATAGGAAGACGTCTTGCGTGGGCACTTGGTTATTACAAGAGATTAATGCAGTAATATATTTGGTTATGGCGGTTAACTCTATATTATTTGTTGGGTTTACCTCAAGTTGGACCTTATTACTATTACAATTATTTTGGTGATTTTCCGTAGGATGGTTATTGTTATACATTAATGCGAAATTATTATTATTTGGGCTGTTTGTTTTGATCTTTTCTGCATTGCTTGGATTGTTGTACCCGTTTTTATTGTTGCTTGTTTTGTGTCTATTACTAGTGTTGCTTGTTCAGTAATTGTCCTTGGTGTTTGTTGCTAGGGTCCTGTGATTATACATTTACCTTGGTCCAATGTTGTCTGTTTTATGTATCTTCTTTTCTACTTTTCTTGGTCTATCCGTTGCCTCTACTTTACCTGATTCTTTGTTCTCTTGTTGGTAAGTTCATCGTTGAAGCTCATGCCTTGGGTTTCCAGCATTGATTTCATCCTTAGTATATTCTTGGTTGTGGTCCAATTTTCCTTTAATATTTGTTCTTTTCCATTGCTGAGAGAAACGATTTATTTGGCCTTGTAGTAGATGGTATGTTTTTCTTCCATTATCTTGATAATTTCCATCTATATTTTGGTTCCGAGTATTGGTACGATTTTTTGGTTTGTAGTTTTCCTTACAATTTGCGCTTCTTTGACCTTTATATCTGCACTTGCCTCGATGTTCTCCGCCGCATTTGTTACATCTGGTTTTCCTCCGGGTTTACAGTTCTCACAAAATCTTGGTTTATTTTTGTATTCCTGTAGTTTCATAGATTGTCCGTGGGGTCCTAGATAACTGAAAGTGGAGGTGGCTCATAGAACTCAACTAGGAATGTCGAAGTTTCGAATCCTTTTTCGTTCTTCAGCTTTATAGCTCTTTTGATGTTGGTTCCATAATAAAGGAGTTGTTTTATGATCCATCTTGGTTTGTATTGGTGGTGTCCTGTAAGTTTGGGGATAGCTTTAAATCCCGTCTTCTTATTTCGTCCAAATTCTGATGTGTCCTCCGTAGCTTGTTTAGATGCCGATTGAATTGGTGCTGTATTTTGGTTGTTTCTTGTTGTCAGTTTGTGTCTCGTGATGTTGACTTCAGTTCCTCCTATGCTGATGATCTCCAAGAATTTTGCAACTTGTTGTGCTGTACTACACCAGATAATCAGGTTGTTAGCCTTCGGTCTGACAATACTAAATTCTCCTGTGTGGTGCTTGGTTAATGTTGCTGCCGAGCTACTATTACTAGCTGTGTTGAGCTTAGGGTTCCTACTGTTGATGTATAGTGTACGCTCAGTGGAGTGAAATAGATTCTTGTCAGTATGATTTTACCGGGTTTTTTTTAGTCTCTTCTGGATTCTGCTTCTTTTTGTTGGATTGTTCCTTTGTTTCTTGAGGGTATAGGATCCCAGTGTTCTTCTTGGTACTGGTCTTATCCTGTTTCCGTTCTAATTCGTTCTTGGGTCGGTTCCTTATTGATGATTTGACTATCTGTATTCCTTGTACCGTTTTTTTTTTTTTCCATTTACCTCTTACTTGGTTGCCTGGTTTCTCTGCTGTCTGTTCCGTTTCGTCAGTTTTCCAATATGGTTTAAATAGGTATTTTATTAATTTGTCAATTTCTTCATCTTCTCTTTCCAACATGGTTTTGGGTGGTCCTAGTTGCTGACTGTTGTGTACGATGTACTTTCTGTTACTTTTGTTGTTTCCATTTTCCAATACCCGTTGTCTACTGCTATTTTCTGTAGGTCCTTCCTTAGACTGATTGGTCTTTATTTCTGGTGTTGATTGCTTTGTGCTTTTCTCTTCTCCTTTTCATTTTTACTGCTTCCATTTTTCATTGGTGTTGTAGGTTTGGTCAATTGTGTGTCTTTTGTTTCGCTTTCCCTTTTTGTTTGTTTATTATTAATTATTATATTGTTACTTGTTGTTACTATTTCTGCATAGCTTTCCTTCGATCCGGTTTCCTGGTCTCTAGTTGGTATGTTGACCTCAGTGTGGCTTTTACTACTGTCCAAAGTAGTCTCAGGTTCCAAGTTAGGTGGTGGCTGTGGTGTTTCTTGTGTTCTTGTGTTTCATGATTTTCCTTCAGATATCTCAATTTTCTCTTTAAGGTTGATAGTGGTTCCAGTGTTCCTGCTTCGTGCTTAAGTGCTTCGATTGGGCTTGATTCGCAGATAGTTAATTGGATGTTTATTGGTTTATGATTCCCTTTTCGCCTCTTTCCTTACCTGATTTGTATCATCTTTTACATCGTTGTCTTCTCCCTTGAATGTATTCTCTCCGCTGCCATCCTGGTCCTTTCCTGGTTCCATCTGTTGGTTAGTGTTTGCGGTTATTGGTAGTTTCTGACTGCTATTTGTTGTTGTTGCTGCTTTTCATATTCTTGTTGTCATGCTGGGATTGGGCAGTCAAGGGGTTCCAACTCAGTTATTTGGAAGGGTTTGCGACTAATACTTGTTGTTTCCCAGTGATATTTGAAGCAGTCAGTAGTGGAATATGTGCCTGGACATTTCGTGGTTTTGTAATTATTTTCCTAGTTGTAGGGCTCTTGAGAAACTGTCTTATAAATACAATGTTTTCCTTCTGGATTGGAATTGTTTCTTTGAGATAGTTGTCCAAACGTTTCTGGCATGTTATCACGTGACACTATTTCGGAGTTATTGTTGGGGCTGGAGCTAATGGATAGGTTGTTACTATTGCTATTGCTGTTGTTGATTATACTGTTAACCAGCTCCATTTCTTTGAACAATTTGCTTGTTTTCTGAATGACTTTTCGGTTAGACTTTGTTTCATCTTAACCTTGCTTCTTGTACCTTGTGACATTTTATGAAACTTGTAACAGTTACAGTATTGTATTACCGAATAGAATAGTATAAGCTAGAAGTTCACTGTTCAAGTTTTCCTCTTTCCGCTTGGCGGTAAAACTCACTACACTTCACCGTTGGTGAATCTGTAAGGATACCGTCCAGGCTTTAACTAGTATGAGACCTAGTACTACCTGTTTTAGGTTAGGGTCAACTCTCACAGTAAATTAACTACAGAAAAAGGTAGGAATACAAGGCAGGTTGTTTTCCAATCCCGCTTGAGTGTCTTTTTCAATAAGGATTGTGAAAAAAGAATTAACGAATTAAAGAAGTGTATGAATGGAGCAGATTATACAAATGCTAATTGTGATGTATACAGTTGTCTTGCTTGTGTATAGTGTATTTGATTAGTTGATTTAGAGAAAAGAAAAGAATAGAAAATAGCTGGGAAATGTAGATATGTTCCCGAAGGATTAACCAAATTAAATACTATTCCTACCTTACAGTTACAATTCAAGGGAAATTCTTATTTTGTTTGGTGTGCAGGTATTTCTAGACCACAGCTGTGCGGGCTACAGGTCTGCTTCTGCAGGTCGTGACTGCACGGCGGGCTGCTGGGCGGGATGTTGGGCCACAGCTGCTGGTCGTATCAGGATGGCAGGCTGCTGAGCGGGCTGCTGGTCCTCGTCTGCAGGTCTCCTCAGCTTGGCGGGCTGCTAGACCACGTCTACTGGTCGTAACTGCTTGGTTGGCTGCTCTAGAGGTGGTGGTAGTATCGAGTGAATGTCTCCTGTGAGCGTATGTAACAAGTTTTAGCTTTGTATAAGCAGTGTTATATACGTCTACTCCGGATGAAAGTCAGGGATCGAACGAAATGGAATGGGTGGAGTGAGTCGAGGGGTAGCCAGACGTGAACGCACTGTTTTATAAGCCTGAAGCACGGACGTGAAGACAAATATCCTCAGACTACACACCACACACTAGCTAGAACGTAGCGTCCAAAAGAAATAGTATCGAGCGGACCTAAATGAAACACTCTACACTTTTAAGCTACAAAACTATTCTACAACAAGCACACTATACCACACATGCGTTTAATACTCTACCTTTTCCCCAACAAAATACAAAGACAAACACATACATACACGTACAAAAACATACACTATCACACAAGCAAGGGAAGGAAGTATTTATAGACACCAAACTATATCCTTACATATAAACACACACTCAAGAAGGGATGGAGGAGGGGTTTGGGGGGAGGAGACAAATGCATGCAAATTCCAAACATACTAACAACAAACCAAGATTGGCAAATGTACTAGTCTTTTTTCTAGAGATCTGGGTACCCTAAATAGGGTTGTTTTGTTTGTAATTCTCCTTTTACCTTCTGTGACGGCGACCTCGTCTTGCTGTAGGCTTTACCACAGGAGATGGTCTGGTTCTTCTAAGACTCCATTCGTCTTTCTACCATTCCTTGTTGCTGTTACCTCGACAGGTCATCTCTCTCTCTCTCTCTCTCTCTCTCTCTCTCTCTCTCTCTCTCTCTCTCTCTCTCTCTCTCTTTTGTTGCAGCCTGTGCTTTTCCTTTCACTTTCTTGATCTATGCGATTTCTTCACACATGACCGCTTCTATTCTTTTTAAGAAAATCGTGTTGTTTCTTTCTTCTGGTCTTTTCATCAGGTTCTGTCTGATTCGACGCAAATGCACGTGGGTCTCATTTAGCTTGGCAATCTTTGCAGACATGTTTACTTGTTGACGAATCTACGAAAGGTGGTCAGATGATACTGTACGATCTTTAATTAAAGACGCATTAGCCCACTGGGCATGCGCGACTAGTTTATTTCCACAAAGTGGAACTTTCAACTGGTCGAGTGGAGAGAAATGAGAGACACACCCCACTTGCATTTATGTGTTCAGAGCACAC
Organism: Megalonaias nervosa; assembly: GCA_016617855.1. Taxonomy (NCBI): domain Eukaryota; kingdom Metazoa; phylum Mollusca; class Bivalvia; order Unionida; family Unionidae; genus Megalonaias; species Megalonaias nervosa. The sequence goes on from JAECUM010002834.1 coordinate 50,857, forward strand.
TATTTAGTTGTCATGTCTTGCGGTGGAAAACATGGAGGGCTGCAGGAGAGGCGCACCGCACCACAGCAGGCGCACCCAACATTCTGGGTGGCTTAATGTCCTAAAGTGTCGCCATTGCATAATTTAGAACTAGGTATCTGTTCTATTTTGCAATAGAATGATAGAGAGAGGGGGATGGCGGAATAGGTCTATTGGGTAAGTTTAGTTTGGCGTGCGTAAGCATTAAGGCGTAATGTGTATTAATTTGAGGTATTAAGTGTATTTACAACTTGTACGGGGGACCTGGTGGTTTGGGCTTAGACCATCTTATGTAATTAGTTTGGGGCTTACTGTTTATCGTAATTTTAGTTTGCTGCATTCTTCATCGGGGCCTGATCATACTGGGTATAAGATCACCATATATAGCTAATTTGGGGATTTATTTGATATGTATCCTCTTTAGGTTTGGGTCAGTCGATGCCACCTTGTGTGGTGGAGGCTGATGGCTATGGTTTAAGCCACCACATACTGACTAATCTGGGGCCGGTTGTTTAAAGCCACCACATATTGACTAATCTGGGGCCGGTTGTTTGATTATAAGATAGGCTCACATAACCAGTTAAGAAAATAGGAAGATAAGCAATTTTGAGAGTTATGTAGTATGGTTGTTTATTTAATCCTAGTGATTACTGTTGATCATGTCATTGCGACTCTGTTAACCCCTTGCCCAATGTCGTTGCTATTAACTCGTGGACCTGTTATTTTACATTGCTTGCTAACCAGATGAATTATTCGCGGACGAAGAGCAGGGTATGCCTTCACAATTATGGTGGGTTCCTCCACGCGCACAGGTGATGCCAGGCCCGAATAACTCGAATCTCAAACTTTCTCTTATTAGTCGATCCGGTCTCCTGCCCCACATGCATGACCACTTTGTGGGTAAGTCCATTTGTTGTGCCTTGTGTGTTACTGCTAAAATTTGTAATACTTGCCTATTCTTCTGATGAAAATGATCATATTGTTTTATGTTGATGTCATATTTCTATTTTGCTATGGTTGAGGAAGTCCTGGTATCTACACGGTGACCCAAGTTTCTCCTGGTTATTATTGAAGATATTTCATTGTCATCGAGATCTTGGGCAGACATTAAAGACGTGGTTGGGATTTTCCGGTGTAGGGCAGTGAGGACATTTAGTGTACTTTGTTGTATACTTTGATATATGTTTGCCAAAACTATCAGCTAATAGCGTTTTTCCTGTTGGTGGTTACACTTACATACTTAGTGGAATTTACGTCGCTTTTGCCAACTAGGCATTTGCGACGGATTTATGCCCGCAAAGCAGTCTACTTAATTGATCGTGGGAGGGGAAAAAGAATCAACCCTCCCACGCATTTATGCACACAGAGTGTGCTATATAATTAAGTCGAAGGACAATCAAGCCCCAATCTACTTGTTTGAAGGCTGTTATGAGTGGGAATCGACCCAGCATACACTCATTCTAATTAGATATTCACTATTGCAGTATGAGACGTCGAGAGTGATTGGGCACAGCTCTTGAGACTTCACATCGGTTCCGTGCTTACACGCTCTTCGTGACACTTGATTGCGAGACTAGTGGGAATCATACCGAGCTCTCGTCTTCGATGGTCCGAGCTAGGAAATAGAGGAAATGGGCTAGGTTGGAGGCTCCAAACATCAACTGGGACGCTGTAGCTGAAACGCCAGACTTACTACTGTCAAATCCTGCCCCGTCACTAAATTGGGCTATTCCCTGTTGCCAATTCTGTGTTAGCCACAATCGTAATTAATGTCACGCATTAATAATTGTAAATTTCCCTATGCTTATAATTTGGTATTTGGTGTACAGGTTGTACCTCCAAATTTAAAATTCTAAAGGGGTCAATGCGACCATTCGAATTTGTACGTCAAGTTAGGTAATATAATAGATTTAATTTAGAACGGTGTATAAAGGATGGTGGTAGTTGTAATAGTTTTATCGAGTGGAAGTTTCTAAAATTGGTTGAGACTTAAAATGGGCTGAGGTTACACAGCAGAAGGTGGAACAATAGCTGGTAAATATATTCTGGAGCTTGAAACCTCTCCTTTGGTCTTCTTTTGTAGTCAAATATGGCTACCATTATCGCCCAACACTATTCGGTCCCAATATCAAATGGTTTGATCTGCATATCATGGATCTTGTAAAGCTCGTAGATTATAAAGGCTAGGACTACATAAGGGTAGTACAGGAACTTCCGCCTTAAGGTGCTGATCTCAACAATAAGCTTTCTGGCTTTTGCGTATTTCGTTTCAAATGTTTTATTCAGGCAACCGTAATAGTAATATTTCAAATGCGCTTACAGGACTGTTCTTAACACTTCGATGTGCTTTGTTGTTATTTTATTATTTTCAAGAAGTTGTGTTAAACCCCAATTTACAATTTGATCAAAGATCTTGTTGATTATGACTGCCGTTGTTGTACATGTGTCTTTTTTAGGTTGTGCTCTCCTGGTTTTGGTTCTATCTTCTTTAGCCTGGCTGTTAACTGGCCGTTGTTTAATTGAGGCAATTGATGGTCCTGTTGTTGTATCAGCGGTTATCGATGTTATCTCTGCTGTTGCAGTTGCTGATATTGTCGTATTCTTCATACGTTCAGTAGATTTTGTTTCTTTGACTCCAACTGCTTATTATCGATGTTGCTGTTGTTGCTGCTGTTGCTACTGATGTTGCTTTACTTGTCTGTAATATAAGGACTACTGTTTCTTGTGTATTCTCTGGTGTTGCCTCCGTAGGAATCGTATTTTGATGACATAATTTGTTCAGCGATTTTAGAATCAGTCAGTGCTGATGCAGCTTTATGTTGAGCCATTGTTGTTGTTGATATTGTTGTAACTGCTTTGTTGTGAGTGTTGTTCCTCTCTCTGTTATTGCAATATTTTGTTTAGTATTTCCCTACTTCTGGATGCCCTTGATATCCTCAATCCCCTGTTATTTATTGATAGACATCTCAATACCCTATTGAGAGGCCTTTGTTAACTTTGGAGTAATGTTTACCGGCTTAGTTGAAGCAGTTGATAGTTGTATTGTGTTGAGAGTGATGATGATGAAATTAAATTTAGGTCGCATGCGCCAATCTGGCATGCTCGACCAGTTAATGCCTGCAAAAGGCGAGGTGTTTAATTATTCACGGGGGAAGGAAGGAGAACCTCATCCCCCAGCGCTTTAATGCACACAAAGTGTGCTGTTTAATTAGTCCGGTTTCGGGGCATTTAAGCCCCACGGGACATACGATGGTAGGGAATAGAAATACGCGTGCCCATCGTCATAGTCTGTGTCTGACTGGCCATCTCGAAAGACCTCTATCTTGGACACATTGTATTGTTGAAACTCTAAAGGATTTTCTTCAATGGTTCCGTTGAGGGCTGAAATGCTGACGATGCTGATGATTAAACGTTTGGGTAATTGTCCTTGAAAAAGATGATATTCAATCTTGGATCGGAGTTCCTTCGTTGTAGTGAAGGTTTTCACTTCCACTCGTCGTTTCGGATACTTGACGGTCGTTCTGCTCCAAGTATGAATGATGTCGTTTCCCACTTTAGGTACAACTTCGACACGGCTTCTTCCATGACTGGAGTCTCAGGTTTCCATAACACGGAAGCATCAAAATATGTGTTCCTAGCTTCTTTTCCGTACGTTGAGAGACCTTCTAGGTACGCTTGATAAGGGTAGGTATCCATGTTGCAGCTTACCAGTTTGTTATTCAAGTACAACACCACTACACTTAACACTGAATGCATGAAAATGTTGACGGGATCTATTTTGTCATCGTCTACAGGATTGTTGCCCGTATCGAGAACTTTGAATTTCAAGTACAAGTAACTGCTATTCAGACTGATGTAATCTTTGGTCTGTCCTTTTGTTTCAAATTCGATAGGGGCTGAGGGAGTCAAAGACGAAATAGAACGCGTGGTAAACAGATAAAGTTTTGACTTGGAACATTCGCAAAAATCTCGGTGCGTGATTTTCTTAGTAATCAAAGACGTCTAATTATCTGGCAGTTCTTCTTTTATTAGTTTTTCTCGCAACGTGTTTATGAGCACTGGTGGAGTGGAGTTTCGATGTCTCTTTCTGCCGTGTCCTTGTTGTTGTATTGAAGAGGAAGATATACCTTGATCAGCAGTGTACAAGTCGCTAGAGAAAAGCTTTCGAAAACGTAGGTTCAACGTGACTTTTCTTTCGAGATTGGAATAGTTTGTTGCAGACTTCCCTTTATATCAATGTTCACACTGCCGAAATACGACTTACTGACAGACAAATAATAAGGATGTACAAATTCACATAGCAATCATGGCAGAATATATATTGGGAGGAATGACTCTCAGTAATTGCACGGATGTGTTTCCCACCACGTTTTCCTCCACCATATCGGAGCATACAAATATTAATTTCATTCCTTCGTTCAATTGCACACGGTATCTAAAATACTTGAACAATTCCTAGTTGCTGTTGATGGCTTTCTTGGGGCATTTTGTGGTGACTCCACTCAAAATATAATACATCTCAGGATAAACAGTAATGGCTAGGATTGTGTCATCTTTATCGATCTGGACAGGTTTGCTCGCTTTCTCCCGAGCTTTGCTAAACTGCTTGTCAAACATAGAAGCAAATCGTTTCCACCACATGTCGAGCATTAGAGTAATACCCAACATGGAATTATATTGTTTAATGTAGAATTGTTTGGTGATGGCCTTGTGAATTCGTACGCCAGAGGATCGTTTTTGTCCAACATTTCTTGCACTTGTTTGTTGAGGATGTCGACGACAAATTTTCCGTGATATTTAGGACTTGAGTGAGATGAATGATTACTACCAAAGCGACTTCCCAAGGCGCTTCGTGATCTATTTGGGTGGCCTGAGGTAACTTGGTCGTGAAACAACAAAAGGTAGTGTTGGGAAACACATCCATAGAACTGTGACTGGGTAAATTTAGGAAAAATTGGTTGTTCATAATTCGATGGATCTGCTTTCCGAGGAGTCGCTCGATGTCAAGGGAGTTTCCAAAGGTCCCAAAAGAGGGCTACTGTTGCTTCTTTAATTCAAGGGGTGACTGGCGTTGGCCGTATAGCTGACGTTGTTACTGGAGTATTTCAGGGAAGGATTATGATGAAGGTAACCGATGCAACTGTTGAGTAAAATGGTTCACAATTCTTTGTCTCGTTGTTGCGAACTCGGATTGGCGTTGGCGGTACCGATGACACAATAAACCACAAAGATTCGGCATAAAGAGACTATTTGCGGTTTAGGCACAAATTCTCGGCACCACAACAAAATGGGTTAATTTTGTAGATCTTGAAGGGAAGAACTCTGAGGAAAGGTCGCAGTTACTATGTTGAACGGCATGATAGTCACTTTTTTCATAGTCGATGACTTGCGAAGCGTCGATCCAAGAATCATAACTTGAGGGATATCCTTTGCAACGTTTTTCACTTCTTTGACTCGGTGTTGCCTTCTTTACGGGTTCTTCAATCGAAAATACTTTGGATGTCATACAGTCTTCTTTTTTCGTCGCTCCTTGTAACTCGGACAAATAAAAGGTTCCTTTCAACACTTCACCGTTCATGTCTTCCAATTTATGAACGGGAGGATGACACCAATGCACTCGTCCAGTGATGCGAAAATATTCGGTGGTCCAGTTAGACACATAACTTTGTGGAAGGTCCGTTAGCTTTTTCCAATACCTACCCAATCACCCTTCGTTAATAGTTCATGTTTTTGGAGACAGTAGGGGACGTTCCCAACAAGCGCTCAAACACGGTCACTAAGTTATCAGGAATCACTTCTTCTTGGGCACATCCGATGCTCTGATGGTATGATTGATTGATGGCTTTGAACAGACGCGATGAGACTTCGAGGAATTTGAGAGTGTGTTAATGCGTAAACTATTTGCACATGCGTTCTTTCAAAGTGCTTTGAAAACGCTGGCTTTGACTTCGGGATTCTAGGTGGTGAAAAAAATGGATGTATCTTTTCTTCAATTCTTTTTGGAAAGCTTGGTTCAGATGTTCGGTCCCTTTGTTTGCCATCAAAGAGGGTGAAGAGCGCATTGTTTCAACACCAGCGCTAACGCTCGCAGTAACTCTGAGCTCGATTTGGAAATCAAAGGCACGACTTAAGCAGATTTGGAAAAGACACCGATGACTCAAAACAAATACGTGCAAACACGATCGTACGTAACCAAATGAGAGACATCGGTTAAATCGGCTTGCCTTTGATGATCGATGTCCTCCACTTTTGTTCGACTTCGGGAAATATTTTCGTCAAATATGTTTGTTTAACGTGTACGGCGCTTGTTCTTGTAACCATTGTTGCACCTGGAGTAAGCGTACACTTTTCAGTTGGGTTTTGACAGCATGATACAAACTCCTCCGTAACCCACAGGATGGGCAGGATTGTAGTAAATTCTGGTTAAAAGGTTTTCCATCAGGACTATTTCCAATAAATGTACCTACTATTCACTGATGCTACTCTAGCTTTTGTGAGGTCAGTAAACCTACTGGTGTGTCCAACATGGCACAAAAGAAGGACCAGAGGGTGGTCATTGTGATAGCAATGATGTCACTATTTTTTGCGTTCTTATTTTCTTCTGGCTTCCCTTCTTTCTTTGTGACGTGTGCCGAAGAAGGGGTGGACTTTTATTCGTTGGGGAGCGGGGGAAGGGGTCAACAAGGACGTTGCAATCTTACTAGGGATGGAAGCTGACGGAGTTTGAAAGACTTCTCTTGCGTCATTTTCATCTGGCATCCATGTGGCCGCGTCTGTCTTGGTTACGGGAGGTGGTGATTGGCTATTCATCATGGTCTTGAAATCTTTCAGAGTAGGTTTAGCTGTTTCGTCTTAAGCTCTCTGAAGAACCGTTGTAGACGTTGCAAGACTTGGCCGTACCATTGGGATGTTTTCGTTTCTAACGAATCGATGTGATCCATCAACGATTATAATTCTTGTTGTAACTGTGACATCTTGGTGAGATTAGGATTGGTAGGTTAATGAGGGGTCAGGAGCAACAAATCATTCAAGTGAATCGCCTGGTACACGTCTTTTTATGCTGGAATTCGTCTCCACTAACTGTCGGTTCATCGTATAATCATGATAGGCATCACTCGACGTTGAGGGGATTGCAACAGACTAAATCGTGATAGTTCTTGACTGGATAAATCCAGTAAACTTTGTAACATTCCCGATCTCTCTAGGACTTTGGTTTTTGGGAAGAGTACTTTATTGGCGAACGCCGCTGCCACTAAAGAAGAAGAGGGCTCCTTTAGAGACGGGTTTCCATTTTGTCGTCAAATTGGGAATGACGCGTGTTCAATTGGGTTTTGTCAGCATCACGAGCAACGGCGAAGTCGAAGAAGTTGGAGACACGGTCACCGAGGGATGTGGTTTGGCGGAGGACGGTTACATCCGTGCAGCAGTACCTCACGTTCTGGTTGAAGCTATTTTCTTCTTCCTAAGGCTTTTCTCTTTCTGAAATATGACCTGGTCGTGTCACACTTCTTCTTCTTTGGATATATTTTGGGGGTGGATTGTTTTGGGGGGACTTCTTGGCATTAGGATCCCGTTCTAAGAGGGAACGAATGATGACACCTAGAGAGCCGCTGCCTCCAAGTTTCAAAATGATTTGCTCCTTTTTATGGTTTGAGTATCAATTATCGGACTCACCTGGTGTGACAAGGCCACTTTATGTTTGTCAAAAATCGTTTGGTTTTATGAGCAGCATGGGATCTATTGCAAGTGCTCGATTAAGATTTTGATTACGATTGCAGGTTATTTGGCTCATGGTTACGATTACGATTACACTTTATTTGGAAACCATGATTACCATTACGAGTACATATCACAATGTAATCGATTACAATCAATTACAATTACAATCGTAAACGTCCACATGCCTGTTGATGAGGGATGTGAATGATGCCTTGATGTAACTGGCGTGCTGTTAGCGTAAACCATTTCTGTGAGACTGGCTTGTAACACATGCGCACGCAGTTGTGGTTTTTTTTCGCAACTGATGCCGTACATGGCACGAATCTATTTGGCTGTATGATGAGACTAAAAGGAGGTCATATTGGTGATTGTGAGACAGAAAAGAAGTGTCGAAGGGTGTTATATATTTTTATTGAGGTTTTTTTTCAAGTTGATGAAAACTTGTAAATGAACGGCCCTTGTTCCTGGTACCAGTGGTGAAACAGATGGGTACAAAATCGCCAATAGTGGTTTTAAATCGACGAAAAAAGTAGGTATGGGTTGTTTGAGTGGCATCGTCGGACGCATGAGTCAGCAATGGAGTTTCTAACCGTTTGGCTAACATTTGTACTTGACACTTATATCTGGGGATTTTAATCAGGAACACTTAGTGAGCATTGAAAATGATGGTGCGATGTGCTTTACTTTGCTGAAGCAATATTTGGGTAAATTAAATGATATTGGCATTACGATGATGCCCTTTGCGTGTAAACCAAAGTTTAATTTATTCTTCATCTTCTCCTTACATGTTATCGAAGATGACCAGATGTGTTTGAATCGTGTCAGACATGATCCCGTCGTCTTCGCCGGGAATCCAATCTACAAAGACTTTGTAACAATACACGATGCGTTGGAGTGGACGATCGATCAAATGGGTTTTGTTTTCGATGACACGTTTGACAAATTCGGTTTTGCTTAAACTAATGGGTGAAGTAATCAACATATTAAAAGGGATGACGAAGACACATTGCCTCCTAACTTGGACTATCTAACGTTTCATTAATGACTTTGCAGAGGAAGAGGAGGAGGAGGAATCTGTAGCCATAGTGAAGGTATTCTGAATTCTGAAAATCGCATGGATAAGACAAGAGATTTTATACTTTGAGGACACGCTTATTTAGTATGCAAAGTCACAACTTGACATGAAATAAAAAAACACATAAGAGCCAAATGGTTAAGTACATCAGTACAATACAAAGCAAAATGATCAAAGTGAATACAAACAAGTCACTGTACAACATTGTCGATCATCCAGGGACACTCTATAATGTTCTTTCTACACCATGCACAGTCACTAATATTTCCTCCCAGAATGCCATTTCATTCGTGTAGATGTCAAAGACGGTACTGTCCTGAACTTGGATTTCCGCTTATGTCGAGTTCTTTTGCCAATGTTGCTAACACGGGTGTGAATGTCATGTTAGCTTTGGGTTTTAAGTCAATAGCATAAATCTTTGGCATAGTTTACCACTTCTTGCTTCCAAGCATCGAAGCCAACACTCTTCCAGTCATTTACATCTTTCATATATTAGTATCCAACGAGCTACATACACATCTTCGTAGCATCCAAAGTCGATAAAGCGTCATGAATTTTTTCTTCACACGGAGGTAGAAAAGTATTGATACGAAAGCGCAACGCTTTTAACAGAATGAATGTCTCGTGCACATTCAAAGGTGCAGTGGAATGATGTCTTTGTAGGAACTGTTCGTAAATAGTCCACAACGAATCTGCTGGTAAAATAAAATCCCAGAAACGTAGTCAGTAACACGACAAGGCGTTCTACGTTCAATAGAAGCAAATATTGTAAAAATAACTTTGATAATCATCCAAGGTCTGATGGTAAAATAAAATCCTAGAAACGTAGTCAGTAACACGACAAGGCGTTCCACGTTCCACGTTCAATAGAAGCAAATATTGTAAAAATAACTTTGATAATCATCCAAGGTCTGAGTACAGTCACTGACTTCAATTGTCGGAATCTGTTGCAACGCCACCGATCAAGGTCGTGGTATGGTATGCTTTTGCATCCAGTCAGACCGTTTCTGAATGTCCTTAGTTATTCACACGGTCGTTGTGCCATTTTTACCCACAAAGCTTTTTAGCATGACTTTGGCAAACGAGCGTCTTCCTTCGTTTTTAACTACGTGGTCTAAAGGGATGCCTTCAATGGAACAGCATTGTTCTTTGAATTTTTCTTGGTCTTCGGGAGTCTGGCACCAGTGTGAATAGCTGTTGTATTCTTGTTTGAGTTTCAAAAAGGCGTTGTCGTAGCCCTAGACAATGTCTTTCTGGGAGTCATTGTCCTGTGTTGGGAAAGTGATAAATTTCACACACTTTTAACACGTGGCATCCTATATCCGTAACATGAAACAATCCCACACTGACGTTCCTGTCAAAGCGCGTTCGTCCTCGGTGTGATGACAAGATTGGTCTTGGTTAAAAGAGATGGTACAAGTCGGTGGAATGTAAGACTTCGCATTTGATCAAGCCTTCGTATTGACGAACGCTTTCGCGTCGATATATTCTTTCAGCATTTGGGGGGTTTCCTGTTGGAAAGCGACAATATTTGCACACCCAAGGATACAGCGAACACACAATGTCCAAATAATCTGTCGCGAGGGTTTAGAGGTTATATGGCCACCACGTCGTAACTCGGGATTGATTTTGAAGAGTCGATCATAGTAGTGCTTTTACATTTCTAACACTCAGTATCTTTGTTGTTCTAAGCTCAGGCGCCATTGGTATGTCTTCTCGTACAATTGTTCGAAGTTGTCGTCTAAGGACATAGGAATGACAAAGGTTCGCTGGCAAGAAGAGCAATTAATTCGTTCGTTTCCTTCGAGAATGCGGGGTTTAGTAGCTAAACAGCACTGACATCTCTCTCCGCAACAAATGTGTTGCTCTTGAATTTTAAATCCTTAGTTACATTTCTCAAAATAATAAATGTATCCGAGAAATCCGGTGATGCTGGCGTCGAAATGCTCTTCATGACGATAGACGTGAATGTATTTTCTGTCTAGGAAATCGGTCCCTCGAAAGATCAAAGGTCCATGAACCACTTGAGGCTACACTTTCAACGTCTAGTGCGGACCCAAGAGGTCCTGAAGTTGGTGTATTTCAGGAATGCCACACGTAGTGTACTTCGATATGACTGCCTGTCGTAACGTGAGTTCTGCTTCTTTTCGTCGTTTGGGTCGGTCCGATCGTCGAACGCTCTTTCAGGCTCCTTTCCATTCTGTCGTGTCTTTTTTGTCGGGATATGTTCGACCCACGACGATGGCCCGGGCAAATCACATGTGATCTTGGATGTTGTTATTTTCAGTGATGCTATGTTTGGTGCTGCGAATGTCGTCCTCGAATAATATTTTTCTTCCTTTCGGAGGGGAAACTTGGGTCATGTAAAGTGGAACTTTTCCATCGGTGATGCGAAACTCGTCGTTCGATTGATGGACGTGCTGAACTTTAGTCCATGATTTTGGAAGGTTTCAGTTCTGTCGGGGTGCTAAACTTGATTCAGACGGGTGACTTCAAACTGTTGTGATGGATAGAGAGTCCCAAACGATCGTCTTCTTTGGCTTGGCAATGTCGTTTCTATGTCTCTAACAAGGAATACCAAAAAGAGGTGATGAAATCTTGTGCTTTCTGGGGCGGCACTTCGGATTTAACCTCTTTAAACTTCTCCGTGTACGTGTAGGTTGTGGTTCAAAACTTTTGGGAAGAGTACCTTTTTGCGTATCTCGAATGTGGAAATAATTTTTGAGAACTACTAGTTGACTTTGGCTTCGATTAGACTCCCTTGGTCTTGTAGCAGACGTGAAAGGTGTTGATCCAGGCTCGCTCATTTCGTCTTTTTAATCACTGGCATGTATTTGAGTCAACACTTCCTCTCATGTCTTACTTTCTTCTCTTTTCTCATTGAAATGGTGCGATATATATATATATATATATATATATATATATATATATATATATATATATATATATATATATATATATATATATATATATATATATATATATATATATATGGCTAGTGTCTTAGAGTCAGAATAATTATTCAGTTCTCAAACCGTCAAGATGAAAGAGTCAGCATAACATACCCTTCTGGCCAAAGCTTTGAGGGGTGTCATACGTAAGTTTAGTGTGTCTGTGTCTTGATCTTTTATACTGTGGATAAACACACACGCACTCATAACACGCACACCTTTCAAACATCATGGGAAAAGGGATTAAAGTTTTATTTTGAGTAGTATCTCTTTTCTAGAGAGGTGAGTGGCCTTGAAAAAGACCACTGGGTTATGATGAGCTTTTAATTGTCTTAAGCCTTTACCTCGACCAACTTCTTCTATTGCTAATGTGGATAATTTGGTAGTTGTCACTGTTGCTGATGGTATCTCAGTGGTAGTCATCGTAAAGGTAGTGGTAGTTGGGTTGGAATGATTGGCCCATGAAGGTATCTTTATCTTGGGTCGAGCTTAAGAAGTCTGATACGTTTGGTTGCACTGTCGTCTTTACTGCTCCATCTCACATTCCCTTCTCTTCTTGTCGTTTTCTGTTTTCCTATTCTTGCTGTTGTTGAATCGCAAAGACTTGTTCTGCTCCTTTCTGCTGTTGTGAACATTTATCCAATTCTTCCTTCTGTCACTGTCTAACATCCTCTACCCAAGGTAACGAGGGAGAAGGCGGTGAAGGTAGTGGTGCCAGAACAAAAATCTAGCGAAGACGAAAAAAATCTACTAAATTAAAATCATCCTCTTATGGAAGCTTGACCGTGGCTTTAGTAGCCGTCATAACATCACTTCTCGTATCCACTTCAGGCGCACCGCAATAAATTGTCTTCCTAGTTTCGGTCATATTCAAACTATGCGCATAGATTCATTGCGCATGAACGCTGACACACATATATACAGCATGGGACAGCACGCGGTGCTCTCTTCTGATTGAAAGAGAGACCCTCTGAATTTTGTAACGCGACTTTGGAGTGGGAACCATGTCAATCCTTTTCGATCCGATCCTAGACTATAACTACAAGCGACTCTTCTCATGGTTTCACCTGTTCTCACGATCAAGATGCATATAATGTTCACCATTGGAGAACGTTAGCAGTCGTGGAAGTATTCACACACATATCGGGGATGCTGTTCGACACGAAACATCTGATGTATATGAAATCATCGTGGGCTATTCGGAAGACAAGAATTTTTGTGGAGAGGAAAGACTGTCTATGGATAGTCTTGCTGCATGGCCCTCCTGTGGATGAAGTTTGAGGAAACGAAGATCATTGAGATGCAGGGCCACTCCCATGCCTCGAAAAGATAAAAAGATACTCTTTCACTCTCCAAAATTGTGTGTGTGCATTTTGTCTCTGTGTCTGTGTGTCTTTGTGTGTTTGTGTATGTTTATCTTTCAACTTAACCTTAAAACCCTCACCTATTCCCTTATAACCCCATTAAGCCTTCTGTCCCATCAACCCATTTCTATGTTCAACCTATGAACCCCTTTCCCATCGGATTTTCCATACCTACTTAGATTAGCGCGTATTAAGGTCAACTCGAACACAGTTACTAATTTCCCGCCCGCCTGATTAAGGTCAGTCACTTTGACCACTATTCCTAATACCGTCACGTCTTAGGTCTCACGTGCCCCATCCATGTTAAACCTATAGACCCATTTAAAATAGGATTTCCCGTTTGGGTTTAAAAATGTCCACTTTGGATCACAAGTGACCCATTATACTACTATCTACGTAAAGGGCATTAAAACCATTTGTGTTGCAGACTGCTTTAAATCTCGCGAGAAAAGATGCAAATTGTCGTTTTGAATATTGGGAATCAGTCAATTAGATAATAGTAACATTTGGATAATATGGGACTTGAATTTCTCTGACTTGATTAGGACAATGAAAGTATCAATAGGAAATTAAAATTTAAATCTTTATATGAAGATTTTCTAGAAGACATAACTGATGAATACATAATGGAATTCCGCAAATGAGACATATATCCTTGTCGTTTTCATTATTGATTAACCCTCTTTAATATATAGAACTAAAACTCTACATGGCATCGGAAATTTCGATCACAATACTGTTTTCCACATAAAATGTCGGATTTCCACGTCAATGTAAATGTAACAAGGGCTTGGTCAAGAAAGAAAACTGGAACCACTTTAAGAATGCTCTAAACGGGTTTAAATCATTTTTCTTTTCTCAGGAGTGAGATCGATTCAATACTTTATATCACAATTAAGCAAAAGCAACCTATGAGTAATTTCTGAGAATATCTGTGTCATCCTTAAGCATGACAAACGTTGTAATAAAATGAAATGTACCACGAACAGAGAAATTCCCACGTTTATCCTAAAATTAAAACTTCCCACTGAAATTCCTCCGCTCCTTCCGACGATATTTCATTCATCTCTAAATACCGTGATTTCACTTGCATGTAGAAAGATGGCGATTGTCTCCCCAGTGTATAAAAAGAGTCCCAAAAAACAAACGTGTAAAATCGACATATTTCTTTACCATGTAATGCGTTCCAATTGATGGAACGTATCCTAGTATTAAATATTATGAAACACGTGGACAGAAAGAAATGCACTGTACCCTCTTCAACATGGCTTTCACGAGAACACTAGCGAATCTCAACCGAGAGGTTTCGCAAACGAAATTTTTTAATACTTGATTCATGTCAAAAAAAAAAAAAAAAATGGTTCGCAATTAAAAAATTTCAGTAACGCTTTTAATAAAGTCGACCATAATTATCTTATTTTTATATTCTACAAATCAGGGCACAAGAGTTGTTGTTGGAGTCAGAATGTCGCACCCACTATTAATTATGTCATCTGTCCCGTAAGGCTCAGTCCTTGACTTTGCTTGATTTTGGCCTATATTAATGATTTTACCTCACCATTTCAAAAGTGGAACATGACTTTTTGTTGATGAAACAATTGTTTATAAAGCAATAGATTATACCACAAATGCAAGGACTTTGCAGAATAATATCCGTCTGCTAGAAAATTGATGAGAGGAATAGTTCATAAAATTCATCTCTGAAAATGAGAAATTATTAGGATAACTGGGTCGAACAAAACCAAATATTTCAAAACAAATCACATGACAGAATTGAAAACTGATGGCCACGGCAAATATTTATGAGTAGCTTTTAGTAACACTCTACACTGTACCACAAACAACAAAATTATAAAAGAAAAAGAAAATAATACCCATAATTTTATTGTTAAAATAAACATATAAACCACCATTTCTGCAGCACTGAAATAGAACAGTAAATAAAATATATCTCCACAAACTGTATATCAGCGTGGTCATGTAGGTACATATATTCAAATTAAATTAAACATTGATTGTTGTTCTGAGATTTAATGCTAAAATAGTTTAACCAAAGTCTATCCAGTCAGGTTTGGTGAATGTTCTACACCTTAAATGTCATCAAAAATCATTCAAACGAACACTGGTTATTACTATGGACTTTTATAATGGAAGACAGGTGCTAATCTGGGTCAGGTAAAAAAAGGGTGTCGGTCATTGTCACGCTGTGTGGGAAACTTTGCTAACAATCCCTTCCTCATGTTTACAAATGTCTTCTGATAGAATTTATAATTCAGAGTACTTTGGGTAATGTCAATACATGTTATATAATATTACGACTTTAGACAGATTCTGAAACAAAGAAACTACCTGTCCGTGCCTTAGCCATTTCGTCACAGTCAAGTTCGCGGTTAGCTGAAAGAGAACCTTGCCGTGGAGGTGAGAAACTGTCTGTTTTGCAATCTGCCAGAGACATCACCGGTCGGCTTAGGCTTAGAGACCGGAAAACCTGACATTATAACGTTTCAGTGCTACTATCCCAGACAGTTTTCAAAGAAACCACCGATATCTAATCAGAACTAAGATAGTCAAATTTTGGGGCTGGTTTCTCACGCAGCCAGACATTTTCCTGTTACATTCATTTTGGAAGAATCAGTACAGGTTTTGGCTTGACTAATGAAACATCACAGTACTCCGAGGGCAAATTGTGCACTCGTAAAAAAAGAACCGGAAACTGAGTTCTAGGAAATTCGGACGAGATTTGGAACAAAGGGTTCTGAGGAAGCTTTCCGGTGGGATAATGCGCCACCCGAAGATTAAAGAGAGGAGAAGACGTGGAGAGCACATGGAAATAGACAGTTGTGTGAAAGCGCAGAGCCGGGAGAATAGGCAGTTGTGCGAAGACGCAGGGCCAGCAGAATAGGCAGTTGTACGAAGGCACAGGGCCGGAGAACGGAAACAAGGGTACCGAAAGTATCGACAAGGCGAAAGTTACAGATGAGTAACATAGAAGGAACACGGGATGGAAGCACTCTCACCTTTAATTTCGCGTAATGAAATAACTGGTAATTTGAATAGGTCTCTGTACTGATTTAAGGAAATTGTGTGGAAAAATTGTCCTGTAATCGTTGAATACCGTGATATAGTTTATTAAATTGTTATACCTTTCATCTTATTATTTTTTATCCTTTATTCACCTGGACCGTCGGCTTTGCTGACTGGGGGCTCGGAGCTATTTAATCTTTTAATTGTCCGTCCTTCTCCGGTGTTAGTAATAATTCCGTAGGGGGGCACGTGACAATCATGTTATACCAAAAAACAGGATAGGGTGAATATTTGAATACTCGCAGCTTTCATTCAGTCAGTTCGATTTGTACTGGATCACACTTTCAGGATGACCTCGTCCGGAAAGATCCACATGATTTAACATTGATTTTAACGTATGTGCTTCTCGGGGCATTTAAATAATGACCTTCTAAACCAATACGGATGCATGAGAATCCAGAAAGTGAAAAATTGCCATTTTAAAGGTATGTGTAATCAGATTCTAGAACTAACACTCATTACTAAAACAGATGGTTATGAATGCCTACATGATCTATATAACTTTTACCTTGTTTTACTGAAGAAGTCCAGTGACCTGCTGCACGTTATGTGCTGAGCGACTACAAAGATACAAACAGCGTATTCGATATGCCTTATACGATGCAGTTGCAATCTTTATGAAAAAATAAATATTGCAAATCCATAGATCTATATGGAGAAAAACAGCCAAAATATTATATTGGAAGACCAACAAAATGTAACCAGCCCGAAAATATAATTACATATTCCTTTCACGATACCATGCAAACGTTTTCCCTAAGAACAATTTGATGATAGAACAGTTCACCCATTCACGCCAAAACCAGATGGTTTATAGCAAAACAGAAGCTAACAATACCCTTTTCCCTATAACGTCACAATGCACACGAACCTTTTTCAATCCGTTCAAATTGAAATTATTTAATATACTGAATGTTTCGGAATTTATTCACAAAATTTAGAAAGTGAGACATCTGTACAAAACAACATGATATCGGATGGAATATAGTCTTTTTCAGATTAGACATTTTATAGCTGAGTAGACAAGCTGAATTCAATTATATGCTATACACATTAAAAGACGAGAAACGTTTGACTTGTTATAATGCAATGCGATTTTGCCTTTTTTATCCGCTAATACCAGATTGACAACGGTCCACGGACGCAGGTCAACACACCACCCATGTGGTTCAAGATTTTTTTTTCCGCGAGGATGTAAAAGCCCAAAACCACAAGCCAAGGCAAACACAAAAACAAAAAACAAATCCAAAACCCTAGCACACAAACCAAATGTAAAACTCAAAACCAAATCCAGACACCAAAATATAAACAAACACAAAGAGCAAAACAAAAACAAAAGAAACAAACAGAAACCAAACACCAAATATCATGTCCAAAACACAAACACCAAATCCAAAAACCAAACACAGAGACCGAAAACAAAAAAAATAAACAAATTCAAAAACCAAACACAAACACCAAATTAGAAAACCAAACACAAACAACAAAAATAAAACAAAACAAAACACAATGTGCACGAAGCAATACATCAGCAACGGCAGGCAAAGACACATTGCAGTACACAATGCAATACACTAGCAATGGCAGACATAAACACAACGTGCACAAAGCAATACACGTGCAACGGTAGACAAAGACACTAGGCAGTACACTAGCAACCAAATCCGAAACCAAACACAAAGACATCGAAAAACAAATCCAAAACACAAACACAAAAAGGAAATCCAAAAAAACAAAACAAATGCAATCCAAACACATCGAAGCAAACAACAAAAATCTCAAAACTCGCCCTACTATACAACAAAGAATTGAAGAAATACTGTAGCCTGTATATAGAAAATGGAAAATAAGGTCGCTCCAAAATACAAGGCAACCATACAAACCACAAATGGGCCACAAAATGCTACGTTCCAAAATATGGGTCTTCGTGCACGAACATCGGTAGCACTACATATACTCCAAGAAAGTGCATAGGAAAGCAATCTACTATCAGACATCTCCATTGTCGACTATGTACAAGAACACGAGGGTCGCACACATTTGCAGCTACCCTCCAGGCTTCTAGCATTTATCGACGACGTATACGTGTGCGGATACCTTCGACGCAAAGATATTGTATACACAAAAGGCAGCATTCTCTGTACAACTGGGGATGGTGAATCTGCCAGAGCAATGGTTGCCGATAAAGCGGTACAGAAAATGATCACAAATTTTGCAAAAGCAAAATCAAAACCGCAATGTCCACCCAAACGTTTCTATTTTGCACACAGTTGGTATTGATAGCAAGGGAGATATAGTACCATCGACAATTTCGCAGATAGAAGCTGATACAAACAAACGAGCTCGATCCGCATGGAAATTGCAATAGAACCACGATTCGAGTACACCTGCAGTTGCTGTATTTGTAGCAAAACAGGATGTTCCCGAAATCA
Source organism: Megalonaias nervosa (assembly GCA_016617855.1). NCBI lineage: Eukaryota > Metazoa > Mollusca > Bivalvia > Unionida > Unionidae > Megalonaias > Megalonaias nervosa. The sequence continues at coordinate 69,500 of JAECUM010002834.1, forward strand.
CTATGGAACAACTGCGGACGTGTTTAGCAGATTTCGATCGACGACTACTTGTCCATTGATATGGACTCTATCACATCGACTACACGTGCGAGTTCTCTGGTGTTCTAGATCGACCGTCTTGTGCAATACATACTCGGCCAAACAATTCCAATGGTCCATGGACAACATGCCCAAAAGATAGCTCAAAAGAATTAAAACTGGCCAATTGATAAACAAAACAAGATCTACAATACTTGGAAACATCACTTTTATTTCCGGCCAATAAAAATGATATAAGTATTGATGACTCCAAAATGACCAGAAAAATCAATTTCAAGGGCTGTACTAAGAATTTTCTGTTTATATGACTTAGGTTTCACAACCTTATCGCTCCCTGATCACTCGTCACCAGCTGGTACCTCAGGTGATCTGCATTTTCTCATCAGGTCCCCATTTTTCAAAAAGTAGGAAGTTGGTACATCTGCAGAGTCAGCTTCTCTAATAGCCCTCTGAAACCCACATGAGATTTCAGGATATATTTCCTGTTCGAAGACAAGTGACTTTCGTTTGTCACCCTAATTAGAAATAAGAGAATGAGTAGCTAAAAGAGGATCACAATGATCAATATCTTATGATTGATCAATAACAGGAGCAGAAGTGACCTCACCAAAAGCCTGATCAATACATGTGTCAGCCAAAGGAATAATTTCCTGATCAACTTCATTCTCATGAGCCATAGTTCTAGTAACTGCACAAACAAGATATAAATCAGGGATTTCATTTTCTACCTTTTGATCCAAAATAAGTCTTGTCCATTACAAGTGGATTAACCACAATATTATCTCCAGCTAAGTCAATGATTAGTAATAAATCCTCAATGGGCAAAGAATTCACAGCACCAATAGTCACGGCCCTGAAACTAAGTCTTTAAGTGAAACTTTTGTTTTTGTCTGCCGTTTTTAGTATACTGCTATGTGCACATTGTGTCTTTGTATGCCATCGCTTTTTATACACTGTGTCTTCGTCTGCCGTTGCGAGAGTATTGCGTTGTGTATTGCATTGGGTCTTTGCCTGCCGTTGCAAGTATTGCTTTGAGAACATTTTGTTTGGAGGGTGTTTTGTTTTCGGTGTTTGTGTTTTGATTTTTGGCTTTGGTGTTTGTGTTTGGTTTTTGGCTTTGATTTTTGTTTTCGGCCTCTGTGTTTGGTTTTTGGATTTTGTATATGTGTTTTGGACTTGGTTTTAGGCGTTCGGATTTTGTTTGTGTTTGTTTTGCTTTTGTTTTGTTTTGTTTTGTTTTTTGTGCCTGGAGAGTTTTTTTGTATTTGGAGTTTAGTTTTTGTGCTTGGTTTTTGGATTTGGTTTTGGTTTCCGTGTTTTTGTTTGGTTTATGGATTTGGGCTTTTGCAAACTCTTGGACTAAAAAAGTGAACCACATGTATGGGTCATGTATGGTCTTATTTTCGTAGTCTGATGTCAGTCTGGTAGTAGTAGACAAAAAAGGCAAATCCTACAGTTTCATAGTATTGAAGATCAAACGTGAACGTGGTTTTTATGATAATAATAATAATAATAATAATAATAATAATAATAATAATAATAATAATAAATCTAGTACAGCGTGTCTCATATATTACCTATTAATATATATATAACAGTTTAATCATCATCACTGGTTATGGATTACATTTGTTGATAAATCCAGACATAGATCATATATGTTGATAATACACACATTGATGGTATCGTTTTATAAAACATTACGTCAGTGGTATCTGTTGACAAAACCCTTGTATTAATCATATCCATTACCAAATGATCCAGTTTTGTGATATTTGTTGATGGACTGTTCTTTGATCGCATTCATTGCGGAACGATACCATTTGTAATATCTATTGATGAACTTAGTGTGCATTCGTAGAGTAGGGATTTCAAGGTTTTTTAATTTGTGAGAGACGGAGTAAATGGTGTGAGCTAGGGTGTCAAAAATTAAATTATCCTTAATTTGCATTATATAGACATCTCAGTCACGTGCTTTTTGATGCGTCTTCGCTAGGTCAAATCCCACTCTGCTTCGTTTTGTTTACGCTCCTTTTAATACAATTCTTTTTTTAGCTCTCTCCTAACTTGCGCCTTCTAGTCATACTTAGAAGTAACTCATTGGAGCAATGGATACAGAATCAGACACAAATTAATAATTATGCTTTTGGTATTCCCCATCTTTCTGTTTTAGTTATATCTAGATTAAGGCCGGAGCTTTTTATAGGCTTTTAATTTTCATTTCTTGCCTCGGGGATTGAGTGCAATAAAAGCAACAAATTTTTCAGCACCTCAGAACGAAGGTGTTACTACGGTTATCCTAAAAACGATAAAAATCGCTTAAGTTACTTAAAGAAATGGAAACCAATATTCATACTTAAGAAAAAAGTAACCCCAACACGTATTGCTAATATAATAAAAAACAAATAAATCCATTTTTAATTGCGTGTAATCATGACGAAACTGCTTTTTTGAGTGGCAGATCCATTTGTAAAAAATATAAAACCTGTATATAATGCACAGTGTAACACAGAAAACACATGATGTATGAAATTTTGTTAATTATGAACTTTGAAGAAAAAAAAACGCTTTCACCTAATTTCAGTGGCGTAGAAAGGAAGCCTAGGTCACCCTGCAAACAAATTATTTCTAGGCCCCCCCCCCCAGTGAAAAAAGAAGTTATTTCATGGGAATCTTCTCAGCTGCTGATACTCCACTGCCTAAATTTTATTTACGTTGGAGGAGGTAGTGTCGATAATTGGTCACAACTAAATACATTAATGGTATAAACACATACAGATTGAATTTTTTAATGTCACAATATTACGAATATTCATGAAAATGGTTGTTTACCCTAGACTAGCTAAAAATTCAGTTTTCGTTTTTATCTTTTGTCAAACTAGGAGTTAACATACAACTCCCATCCAACTTAATTTTTAAAACAAAAAATGTTTCAAAAAATTAGACAGGTATCAATACATACCACATACCACGTTAAGTTAGATAATACTTTGAAAGGTCAAAGGTAACTTTTGATTGAAAATAATAAATTTAAAAACTTCCTCGCTGTGAATCTTGTTAATCCTAAGCAGCTTAAAAATGAGATCTCATAATCTCATAAGTCGGAATTGTTCCTGTTGCCACAAAAACAAATACTGCTCTCTGTACTGTAACACTTTTTCCCGAAGAGGTTTTCGTTTTTGTTTTGTGAGGGAGGTCTTCTCCAATTTAGCATACGTTTCCTACGGAAAAAGTAGTTAGGTGACATTATTTTGCGGTTAGCGAAGCTAAACACGTTCTTATATTGGTGACAGCACAAATGAATCCATTTCTCTTCTTTAGCAACCATCGTACGATTTCGACACCTTGTTTATAAAGAGAAGCTTTACAAACAAATCGTACCATACATCTATTACCATCATTTGCCATAGTGCAGGGGGGGGGGGGTGTCTTCTATTGCCTACATTTTCTTGAGCCGTACAACTCGTGTTTGAAACACAGAAAAAGAATCAAATAGGTCACTTTTAGATTCATTGTGTTACACCAGTACTGTGTACGTGAAGAATTACTGCTTCTTGTTTAATTGTATCAATATCTGGAAAATAAAATCACACTAATTGTTTGTCTTCGCGATTGAAAATAATCTTAAAACTGTTTGTTCGGGATGTTCGCCAGTCTCACGTCTGACCTGTTCCACACTGTCCATGTTCGGGATGTTTGCCAATCTCACGTCTGACCTGTTCCACACTGTCCATGTTCGGGATGTTCGCCTATCTTACTTCTGACATGTATAGCATTGTAATTGTTCGGAACGTTCGCCTACCTCACTTCAGACCCGTACCACACCGACCTTCTTCGGGATCTTCGCCTTTCTCACTTCAGACCTGTACCACACTGTCCTTGTTCGGGATGTTTGCCTTTCTCACTTCTGACCGGTACTGCATTGTCCTTCAAGTTCGGGATGATAGCCTTTCTCACTTCTGACCTGTATTGCATTGTCCTTCAAGTTCGGGATGTTCGCCTATCTTATGTCTAAAATGTATCGCACAGTTCTTGTTCGGGTTGATCGCCTCTCTCACCTCTGACCTGTATCATACCGTCCTTATTCGGGATGTTATTTGTATCTTATATCACATTGTCTTTCTCTTTCGGGAAATTACTTCAGACCTGAATCACACTGTCCATGTTAGGGATGTTCCTTATTTTACTTCTGACGTGTATCACACTGTATTGTTCGGGATGTTCACCTTTCTCACTTCTGGCCTGTATCGCACTGTCTTTCTGTACGTAGCTCTTGCAGTAACATATGTTACCTTTTCATCATTACTTCATTTTTAGGACAGCGTTGTGAAGGTAAATTCACAATAAAGCCTGAGCGATAATTATTGTATATTTTCAGAGTTTCGTCAAGAGCATGTTTTCCTTGCGATTATGCAGGTTTAATGCTTGAAACAATTTTAATGTGACCTTATTATTCTATCATTTATCCACTGTCTTTCATTTTGTTCCTTCAAGCGTTCTCTTTGATTTAGCCCCTTTATTAAAATTGGAACCATGGGATAGTGTGTATTTTTCAACCTTTATTCAGTTTAATCCATCAAATCCTTATAAAGGAGGAAACGGATGGTGCAAATTATTATCCGAATAATGCACATTATTCCATCAAATTATCTTCATGCCGTCTGATTTGAGAAACTTTAATGAGAAGGTCTTACGGCTTCAATACATAACGCATGGATTGTCCTATTACACGTAGACCTGTAGTCATTTTGCTACAGACGCAAATAGTCTTTAATGACATCGAGAAATACTATCGTGCTTCTGTACTAGGGCATAGAGTTGCCTGAAGACGCGTCAAGAAAAATATGTCCATGCACTTTAAATGTTTCTGTATTCTTCAAAACATATACAATAATGGAAAAAAATGTCAGAGTTTTATAATCTCTTCGCAGAACTGCTAAATGTGTATTCCACAAACATAAACGTGGTTTGATACTAATCGAAGATCGGAAACAGTTCTTAATTTGTTCTTATCAAATAGGCATTTATTTTTAATGAAGACGAATATGCCTTACAACTCTACAGTGTAAAAGATACCAATATTTACGAATCAGGAAACCAACATGTATGGGTCGAAAAGCTAATAATACGTACCACTTGTTGTCCAAAATATGAACATCATCTAACTAATTTCACGTGAACATACAAAGACGCAAAAAGATGTTATCGAGTTTCTTTTTGAATTATTAATAGAATTTTCTACTATATATATTATTGGACTTAGGACAGTATCAGTGAACGAAATTGAATCGAAGGACTATAACATGTATACACCGTAGCCGCAGTTTTTATTTGTCTGTATTATTTGTAATGTCTACTCACTTCAGCGTGCATAGATACAGTACATACATACATAAAGACAGACAGACAGACATGCAGACATACATACTTTCATATATTCATACTTACATACAGACAGACAGACAGGATATATAGCTACAGTGAGTCAGTAAAGACGAAGGAGCACAACTGGATTAATCATGACCGCGAAAACTAACAAGCTGAACACTCCTCGTACGTTTTAAACCAATACATTTATTCATCAACATTTTTAAAATGGCATATAAATGACCAAAATGAAACAATTCCAATATTTTTCGATTATTTGTATTCTTGAGATATCAATATGTTGATAATGGTGTTATAAACTCATGTTGTCGTCATCGGTCTTTTCATACTTTTGTTTGAAATAAACAAGTTCATTGCTAAAGTCTTTCTTTTATCTAGGCCCAATAGTTTTCAGATGACTTCCTATGATTCAAAACTTTTGTAAAGACATTTATATGAACAGCGTTTGTTTGATGATGATGATGATGATGATGATGATGATGATGATGAGTATTATTATTATTATTATTATTATTATTATTATTATATACAATCTTAGTGAAGATTTTCAAATGATAAATAGTCCTTTAAATAATCATAAAAGAAAGGCTGGTTTCCCAATTAAGGAAGGTAATTCCACAAATTCTGGCGGCGTGTTCATCTTGTAAGGAATCATTTTATATGAGCTTGACTAGAATATTCGGGATATTATATTCCATATTATCAATGACAATAAAAATGATATTGCTTAAATTACAAGTAAAAAGAAAGTTTGGAATACATTACACCTGTCAGGCGTTTCACATTTGTACAAAATTTCGAACGTTTTCCAAGAGAGACTTGTGCTTAAAATAAAATTAATAAATGAGGAAGCAAGATTATTTTCACTAATGTTATCCATTAGAGTATTATCATTTGGACAGTTCACCATCCCTGATTTTATCAAAAGCATCATCGCATGTGCCTTGTTTTAATTGAAGAAGTATTTAATTAGCATTTATCTTTATGGATCCTTTAATTTCAGTAACCAAATAAAAGGTCTTCAGCCTAGCTGTCCGAATGTTTACAGAAATATGTATCATAACAATAAACAAAATTTGAAAACACTTCACAAATTTTGTTATTTGTTTTTCCTTGGGTTATTCAATATATTCATAAACTACAAAGAAGACAAACTTTAACAGGGATACGGGAAATATCAGAGGAAACCGAATATTATCATCTACCAGAAACCTAGCCATAATCGGTCCTTTAAAAATATGGATTAGTAGCACTAGTGTCATTGACAGCCTTCAATTCATACAAGGACGATCAACTGTTCGGCGATCGGTTATTTATATTGTCATTCCCTGTGTGATCTGTAGACGTTACCCCATAATAAGTAAATACTAGCTACCACGTGCTATGTCCTCCACCCTGCTAGTAACCTTTGATACATATTCGTATAATATTATATGTCGAGTGATGACTATTGCAAGGAATTAATATCCTGAACAGAATTCAGGTCACAGTCAATGCAGACTTGTTACCGAGTTCATGTTAAATTTGCCAAACTTCTTGCGTCATAATCGAGACTACAATTTATATATATGCGCGCTTAATTAAAATGAGATATCTAAGGCAAAAAAAATCTTTGCATACTAAATTTACAGGCAAATACTAAAATATATACATTGACAGCAAATATTAAAGCACGTTATTTATATTTAGGCAGATCGGACATTAATTTGACATCCACCGTCAAATATCATTTACCTAAAGAAATGATGCACGCATTACTTTATATTATTGTTATATAGTTAGATCAGACATGTTTTGACAGACCGGGAAAATATCAAGAAAGCAATGAAAATAAGCATGTTTCGGGAGAAACATTTAAAGTTAGACCGAACCTAAGGTTATATCGGGTAGATTAGACATAATCTGACATACCTTGTCAAATATCATGTAAGCTAAACAATGTAGATATGACATCTTCTTGTAACACAATTAAAAAAACAATCCGAAACTAAAGAAATTTCCTGTAAATCAGGCATAATCTGACTTGCACCTTCAAATATAATGAAACCTAAGAAATACGCGTAATACAGGCATTTTGCTTGAAATGGTATTAAAATAAGCCGATACTTTTGAAACATTCCGTTGCTCAGACCTAATGTGGCGTCCACTGACGTCAACTGTCTTATATGCTTTATATGATGACCTAGTAATTAATTCTCATTTATCTACACAGTCATTCCGGATTCCTATGAAAGAAATCAAGGTATATAGAATTAATTATAGAGAATTATAAATATACACCAAACAGAACGGAAAGTGCTATCCCTGGATTCTGTAGAAGAATGCTTGATAATAGTAGGCAGAATTATTATTTTAATACAATTAATACTACCATATAGGTCAGAGAATTTTTAATTCGTACTCTACGGAGATGCGAATGTGTCTGCTACACACGAGTGCATATAATACCGATTGAGTAGCATCATTTTTTGGTGATGTGTGCTTAGTCGTTAAGGAATATGGGCTCGTGTGTGCAGGCAAGGCCATGGATGCCGTTTACCCGCGGACCTGGGTTCGAATCTCCGTAGAGTACGAATTTTATATATATATATATATATATATATATATATATATATTCCCTGCTTATATTTTCAATTTTTCCTTCACTGGCCAAATCGCTCGGTGGGAACTTATGGAGACGTGCACTCAAACTTCCAATGTACCCTTCATCAGCAAAAACGCTCGGCGTGGTCTTTGTGGTCAAACTTTGAATCACCCTTCACCGACCTAACCGCTCGACGAGGGCTATGGGGTCTCTCTCTCTCTCTCT